>JARACY010001972.1:0-48992 GCA_029255725.1 Scrobipalpa atriplicella
GACACATTAATGATTTCAAAATGAATTTACAATTAATTAACCCTTTACAGCATACGAGTCCAAATATGACTACAATTTTTTATTAGTTATTTTCACTCAGTAAATGTAACCAAACAAACATAAATTGTCAAAAATGGGTGGTCATATTTGGACTCGTATGCGTTAATGGTTTAAAAACTAGAGTATTTTCGTATTTTAGTGTAATATTCAGTTACCATTATGTAGATAACTACGAAGTTGTTATAATCACACCCTTTGTACGTTGTCCTATTAAGAAAGTGCAACAAGAGAAAAAAATACAGATTGAGCGAACGAAAAAATAATAAGTTCAACTATTGAACAATATCAATTGAACATAATTAATTACTATTAATTATTTATCCTACCGCTATACATTCTCAAACATAAAAAGCGTAACTAAATAATAAGATAAGAATCTTTGTAACAAGATTAACGCTGCTCTGTCAAGGAACTTTTTTTTCACCAAGAGCTATTCGTGACATAGAGCTCCATTTTAATTTTGAGCTGTCAAATGTGACAGTTCGTCTGTCGTACCACGTCACAATGGAATATCAAAGAGTTCAGACCTTATCTATTCCAACTAAGTTTTTTTGTTAAGATAGACAGTTTATATTTTAAAATTCAAAACATGCTTACCTATAAGTTTTTTTTTTTATTTACGAGTAGAATATAAAAAAATCAATCAAGCATGGTACTTATGCTTTGAGCATAGGTATAATTAAACAATCGGACATTTTTTTCTATCAGGTTTCTAAAGCATTTGAACATTGTCAATTAGTTCCGATTTCCGAACTGTAAACCTTTGAAGATTAGACACTTCAATGCTTGTCCGATTTCACGCTTGCACCGCGACACAGCGCAACAATTATTCGTAATACTATTGTCTTTATTCCGGAGAAAGGGCGGCGGAGAAAGTCGAAAAGTAGGTATTTTGTAGTACGACTGCTAAGTATTTAGGTGCAATAGTAAAAGTGTTACTACGTAATACGAAGGTTACATTGAAATAGTCTCATTTAGATGCAGGTCAGGTTTTTTTCTGACAATAATAATTCTCCTTTTAAGGAATAACTGAGTGTATTCATAGTTAGATCAAAGATATGAACTTACTAATATTTAATAGTCATAAGAGTCATGTATAAAAAAGCTCAAACTCATGGAATGTCTTATGAAGTTGAGAATTTAAATAAAATTGAATCCTACTAATGTTATAAATGCGAAAGTTTGGATGGTTGTTACTCAATCACTCTTCAACCACTGGACGGATCAGGATGAAACTTGGCAAGATGAAGGTTAGGTTAGGCCTTTAAATAACTAGGACTTTAAACCACGGGAATATCTTCATTTCCTCGGATAAAATCACTTAAAGCGGTTGAAACCGCGGGTGGAAAACTATTTTTTTATATTTCAGCAACTCATGTTATGTTAGGATAGTTATTCGGTAACACATGTATTTAGGAGTTTGAGTGATGTATCAATCCTAATAATATTATAAACTCGAAAGTTTGGATGGATGGATGTTTGTTACTCTTTCACGTCTAAACGGCTGGAGCGATTTTAATAAAATTTGGTACGGAGGTAGCTGACACCCTGAATTAACACATAGGCTACTGTTTACCCCGGGAAAATTCCTGATTCCCACGGGAAAACTCAGTTAGCCGCGGGTTAAACCGCGGTGCGGAAATCTAGTAAAATATAGATTAGCTACAAAATGCATAAAACAATGACCCTAAATAAATATCTAACCTAACTTATCGTTTATCTCCTCGATACATCATTCATTACTCATTCACCACAAAAAATAAAGGAATAGTTATTTAAAATAAACAATTAATAAGCTAAAGGTGTGTCTAATTAATTCCAATCACAGAACTTAAGGGTCAGTCACCTTTAACGATTTTTTTCTAAACACGTGTCCCATACAAATGAGTTGTCAAACTTGACAAGTAGAAAACTTAAACAATGTGACAGTTCAAAATTGAATTTGGAAGATTGTTTTTTTTTTTGGGCTTGGCATTGATCTTCGGTCTATCCCTTTGCTAGCTTTTTTTTCTAATAACATAGTCTTTGAAAACTAATATATCTAATAATGAGAATATGTTTTGGTAAATTTGATTGCAATAATGAAAGAATAATTTTTAAAAAAAATCTACTTGATATTTTTTGGCTTT
The DNA here is from genome assembly GCA_029255725.1 of Scrobipalpa atriplicella. Taxonomy (NCBI): domain Eukaryota; kingdom Metazoa; phylum Arthropoda; class Insecta; order Lepidoptera; family Gelechiidae; genus Scrobipalpa; species Scrobipalpa atriplicella. Next base: position 2,190 of record JARACY010001972.1, read on the forward strand.
CCTATAATACAAATTATCTGATGAAGTGGTCATTTTGAATTGGAAAGTTTTATTTCTTGTACAATTTTATAGATTTTTTGCACTCACAGTGCTATAATTATTTCTAAATATAATGTTAGAAATAACAAATCAAAAATTTCCAAAGACGCTGCTTCAAATCCTGTCGGCGATTGAAATTTTTGATTTGTTAGTATTTTTTTATATTATTTCTTGTAGTTCTTTTTTTACAGATTTTTTATGCGATCCTGGTACTTAAGCTTATAGAATGCAATTAAATTAACATCCTGTATCAAAACATTATTTTAGTTCGGGTAAGATATACATAGTTATTCAGATCTCTCGAATCTGGAGGCACGGAGTGCCTCCGCCAAGTCGAGCTAGCGGGCACGGCCGTACCATCCTTTTCTCGAACCACTTCAGAGCACTTTTGACCCCCTGATATTTCAGAACTCATAAAACGCAAAAGGCTCAAATTCATAACATGTAGCGAGCTCGTGAATGTCAGCGAATCTTCAAAATTTCAAGTATGTATGTCTTATAGTTCAAAAGTTATAAGCCCACAAAGATTCCCGATTTCGTACCTAATGTAGGTAGGGAGGTACTCATTCATCAAAATGTTCTGGCACTTCCAACTGTTCTAGAATCATGAAATTCATAACATAGCTAGAAACAAGTATACATACACAGGGAAAATTATAAAAAATAAAAAATCGCGTTTAGATTTCATTTTATTAGATAAAAACTAAAAACAAGGTTTATTTGCGGTTCTAAAACAAGAATTTGTATGGAAGTACCATATAAAATGTTTTTTCCGAACACTAAATGTAAGTTTGTAAAAAGTTAAAAGTAAATCTACGAGCAGTGTTAAAATAATAAAATAGTTCCAACTTTCTTAAGTATGAAAATTATATAGTATGGAATCCGGAGAGTATGGGGAAATTATGATATCTTGGAGAACTGCTTCTCATCAGGCAGCGACACTATGGCCTGGCTAGGGTGTTACAGATAGCAGCGGGGTGGTGCTGGAACTAAGCTTGGAGCACATCCTTGACAAAGGCTCAATACAGGTTGTTAAAATTAACTATACGGGGTGTATGGGGAAGTTATACAGGGTGTTAAAATGTGTGTATGGGGAAATCAACTATACGGGGTTTATGGAGAAGTTATACAGGGTGTTAAGATTAACTATATTGGGTGTATTGGGAAGCTATACAGGGTGTTAAAATTAACTTAACAGAGTGTATAGAGGAGTTATACAGGGTGTCAAAATCAACTTAACAGTCAAAGTAACTCTATACACTGTGTTAAGTTGATTTTAACACCCTGTATAGCTTCCCCATACACCCCGTATAGTTGATTTTAGCACCCTGTATAACTTCCCCATACACATGTAAAGTTTTTTTTGACACCCTGTATAACTTCTCTATAAACTCTGTTAAGTTAATTTTAACACCTTGTATTTCGTACGGTAGCGCCTTCCTTTGCTTCTCACTCCCGCCATTATTGTTTCTCGTCTACACTATCACAATAATAGACGCGAAAAACTAAATTAAAGCCAAAAACTCGTCCTACGTGTGATTCGTTACGATTTCCGCGCAAAACTCATTCTTCATACAAAAAATCATACCATGATGTCAAATGTCAATCTATTGCGAAAAACCAACAAAATAGGCATACAAAAATATATTTTATAATAATATGATCATGAATTATAAATTAAAAAAAAAAAACAAATAAACAAAAATCGAGAGCCTTCTATTTTAGTTTTCTTCAGTGAAATCCTCCGTAGTTGAAACTATTTGATAATGAGATGAGTAAAAGCGCTCAGTAAAATTACGATTTCACTAGTCAACAATAGATGGCGCTGTACAGTTTTTAATTCGCGGTTGTGATTCAGTAGCATTAAAGCTCAAGATTCAGCGATTGTTGAATACAATAGACTCCGTTGTATTTATCGTCCGGATTTAACCAAAATTTCGTACTCAAAGCCTTCCAAAAATACTGGTAAAGATAGAGATTGGGCAATGAAGGAACCAATAGCTATCGTTCAAGAAATAACATCAGAACCAGAAAAGAAAATAAGAAAGCCTAACAAAAAGAAGTGAGATCCAATCAAAAACATTCTATGTAAATTTTCTGCCAAGCCTCGCTGTCTTTCGGCCGTAAAAAGAAGTGAGATCTAATGGTGAGCCAAGTCAATTGTGTTCTCTTTGACGGTCATTTATTCACTGATCTCCGTAGTCTCTATATTTTTAGTTAAACCACAATGGTGACTTGGCAATTACGCAGCGTGTTCTATGTGGTATTACATCAGATTTATTCCAAATACTAAAGGACAATGCGAAATTATCTTTAATAATTATAGAAATGGATTAAACAAATTAAATAAATTAGACAGTGTATTGAGACACTTTTGTCGTTTCTACGACTGCTGAACTAGAACGAGAAATTTCTCAACCGATTCATACAAAATAGCTTCTAATATACCTACCTAGGTAAAACTACTTTCAAACAATATAATTAAATGTAGTATTTCTATTCCTTTAACCTTTTATCCAGATTCGAACATTTTTTGCACGCTGCGTAATTGCCAAGTCACCATTGTGGTTTAGCTAAAAATATAGAGACTACGGAGATCAGTGAATAAATGACCGTCAAAGAGAACACAATTGACTTGGCTCACCATTAGATCTCACTTCTTTTTACGGCCGAAAGACAGCGAGGCTTGGCAGAAAATTTACATAGAATGTTTTTGATTGGATTAGCATTTAACATTACAACACTATTAACATTGCTCCACCACTAATTATTTCACATTGTGATCCTAAAGGTCATTCCATCTCGTGTTAACACGACAAGTCGCCTGTCATTCTTCTGTCACTTGAAGTGGTGTCACTGTCACTTGTCAGATAATTAAAATCGCAAAAGTACCTACACAGATAATGATCAAGTATGGTAATATGGAAAATGAAACTACGTGATTTCTAAACGCCATGATAGTGAAAATAATTGCGTTATGGCACAGTTAATTTATGTTTATACTTATGAAATTTAACAGCCTTTTCTAAGAAATAGGTATACACATTTCTATGGTGGACTAGGAAAGAACATAGAATTTACCAGCTGCTTCTTTACCCGTGCTAGCCTATAATTTGATTAATGAAGTTTTGGATTTATGATATTTCACCCTGAAAAAGCCGGTATAGAGACGCTCGAGAGTTAGAGCGTTTTGAAATATAGACGATTGGCTGACAACCTGTCACTACAGTAATTTTTAGACAATCCCAAAATGGCCCTTTAAATCTGTCAGACGAAGCAAAAACGATTTCAATAACTTTAACGCACTGCCTAACCCTTAAGAAGTTTGAGAAGAATCTTCTCCTGCAAGAAGCAATGAAACTCGAACCCACGACCACCGAACTGAAAGCCCAAGGCTCAAACCACTACACCATAGAAGAATCAAAGGATATGGTGATATCAGCTAAATGCAAATGCAGCCGAGCAGTCCTGTGCGATACCTCCTTATTAGAACGCAACTGACTAGCTACTGTAAGCTAGGACTTGGAAATGTTAAGAGAGTGAGCATAAAACAAAAAAAGAAAATAGCCGACTTGCAATGTAGTTGGTATGTATTTGCAAGGAAATCGAACCCATGACCTACGGAGTGAGCGAGTGAGCTTAATATTAGTTAAGAAAATACAATGAAAATGGATGAAATACCGAAATCTTAAAGAAACTCAAAATGCTTCACAAACTTCTCCGTACATGTATCGAAGTAGTTATTATGTTTAGGAGGGAAACATAGTTTTAATTGTATTTTTGGTTTTCACACCCTTAAGCGGATGGTCACTAAACTTTTATTAGTAGGTATAGGCTGTAGGCTTTGGCGTAGGCTAGGTATAGGCTTGGAATGGGCTGGAAACTAGAATGGGCTGCTTTTCCCACAACACAAACAAGTTATTCCCATGTTTACCAATCCCCACGAGCAAATTATATTTGAAATGGATAGGTTTGATAGATTAGATTAGATTAGATTAGATTTCTTTATTTCACATTATCAATTTCATAATTACATTGCAATAATAATAAAAATGTCAGAGAATAATATGATCGTCAAAACATACGATTGAATTGATGCCAAACTTAATACTCTATAGTCACTCCTTTATTCCTTACCTCCTCCAATGTTAATCCTACTGGTTAAGCCCTTAGTAACTTGAGTTGCATACCTAATGATTGGTTATCGAGCAGATCGATCGATTTAAGAATAGCCCCCGTAACAATAAGGACGCTTAATAAGGGGGTCTATTCTAAAGGATTGCAATGAGAGTCGTGCTTTAAAGGGAAAATTAAGTGGCAGATGGCATGATAATTATAGAGATAATGGATTGGGGTTTATGCTACGGAGTATCAACTTAATCTTTATCTATAAAAGAAGAAACTGACTGACTGACTGACATATCAACGCACAGCCCAAACCGCTGGGTCTAGAGATTCCAAATTTTGCATATAGGTTCCTTATAAGGTCTAGGGGTGCACTAAGGAAGGATTTTTTAAAAATTCACCCCCTAAGGGGTTAAATAGGGGATGGAAGTTTGTATGAAAGTCCATGAATTTCGGAGTTAGGATCTTAAAATTTTGGATTTAGGCTAATGACTTAGATAAGATAAAACGGATTAGACAGAGAGTCAACGGTTTAATAAAGATCATTTCCGCCACGACTAACAAGTTTTTTGTATGTATTTTTTTTTAAGTACTTATTTTTATAACATTCTTTAACTTATAAGTTTTGATATTTTTGCGGTTGTTCACTACAATTAGATTGCCAGTTACAGATACATTTAGATGGCCAGTCTACTCGTGACCATGGAGCATGAAACTGCTCTGAACTATCGAGTTAACAATAGTAATCGAGGTAATAATCCCGTTCAAAATAACAATCTAATTCTTTTACTTTTCATTAGTATAAAAACTCGTTAAATTGACTTGACCTACCTTGCCGAAATAAAGTTCAAAATGTAAAATAGTTTCAACATTCGTGCAAGCATAAAATCAAGTCACAAACTAGAACTAAAACTATCTCAGAAATCTAAAGTAAATATTTCTTTTCTATTTCCATGGAAGTTCCAAATCTGCTTCGTGCGTGTATAATATCATAACCTGAGAAATAAACATTGTGAATAGTGTTGGCCCGTTTCTTTGTGGATTTACTGTTGCTGATACAAATATATACAGGGTCTAAGGTTTGCTACTATTGAAATATATTATGTATTGTAAGAAACGAGCTTTTTCTGCAGTTTCAATCCCCGCTAATGCTAAATGTATTTTCCCATTGGAATGATTTAATTGTTATTTACTTATCTCTCGGTAAAAAATCCTTATGTCCTTGATACATATCTCTATCTAGGTATTCTTTTTCTTTATTTTATCGAAATCTGTTTTTCTGCATTTAGATCTAACATTATGAAAAGGAAATAAAATTGTAAATAGGTACATTATTTTAAATAGTAAACAAATAGTTTAAACCTGAAATATAACATAGTGCGAAAATTGCAAAATGTTACCATGCTAAAACAATACTGCTCTTTTGTAACATCCTGTATTAAAAACGGCACTTCTATTTGTTATGGTGCCTATTTCCGATGTCTAGACGGCCGCTATTTTTAGAATAGGCTTCACCCTATAGTGTTATATGATGTCATAGACAGAAAATAGCTTACGGTAGGTACTCATACTTTTATTTTATTATTTTTGCTACAATTTACATAGTTATTAATTTTTTTGGTGAAAGGTTGTTTCTTAACAGCGATTAGCCAAAGTATTTTTACGCTTACTTCCATGCTGGACTGGGAGTGATAGTAGTAGAATGTGCCAGCTGCATCTCCTCCAGGGCATGCTGTATAAATCAGCTAAGGGATTCGAGGTTTTCAGTATTGTAATTTTGGCGATAGGCTGACAACCTGTCACGTATAGATCTATCTTAAACAACCCTCAACACTTGTCAGACGTGGCGGAACGACCTTTGTTTGGGTCGTTGATGCTCTGCCTACCCCATTAGGGTGTAGTGTATGACGCATGACCTATATTTATGGAATGCAACTTGTAATAGATAAGAAAGCTACGTTATGTGACCTTTACAATGGAATGCAAATATTAATGTTTATAGATAAATACTACGTCATTTGACATTTAGATAATGTTAAGTAAATAAGCTACGTCATTTGACATTTCCTAAATTATGCTGACTATGCTGAATGATAAGCTACGTGTACAAATAACTTACTACGTATGATTGTCCTAGATTTAGTAATATATAAACCCCTGCTTATTGGAATAAATCATTATCTACTCAGAACCTGAACGTGTTTAACTTACATCCCCCGCGCTGCACATTACATGGCGACCCTGCCAGTCCACTGTTTTTAGGCAGTGCTGGTCCGAAGTGGGTTCCGAGCCATAGAGTGAAATGTAAAGTACAGTAAAAGTTTCGCGAGTGAAGTCTAAAAGAAAGTCCATAAAAATGAAGTTACAGAAATAAAGACTTACGTGAAGCGGAAAATAACATCAGATCGACAACATGGGAAACACTTCGGCAAAATCAAAGACGCAGAAAGAAGAAATAATAATTGCCCAGAATGGAGCAGGTAACAGTGCAGGTGCTACACAGACGCAGTTATCCAATGAGTATTACCATTCTTCAAACATTATGATAATAGCAATTGTCATCATGGTAAGCATCGTGTTCATCTACTTCATATGGAAAAAAGTTCATAAATGTCTCACTAAGAAGATTGAACGTCAGCTAGCAGCAACAGAAATGCGTCGTCCTCGTCGTATGTCAGTGTAACGTATTATGTGTATAAAGTCAATAGAGAATAGTGGAGTGACGTGCGAGTAGATACACCAGACCGCGAGACGGACAGCAAGTTATGTGAGTGAGTGAACTATTTGTTTATTTTATTTCTTTTAACTTCCAAATTGTATAAATGACTGAGATTAAAGAGATATATGAAAAAATCAAGTCGATACAAGAGTATTTAAGGAAAGTAGGTCCAGATCGTAGACATAGTGAAACCAGTAAAGAAAAATTTGCAGAAGCTAAACTATTGTATAAGCAATACGAAACTTATGTAGAAACTTATAGCGATAAAGTAGAACATGCAGAGATTTCTGTAAAAGACTCAGAAACGATAAAACTTTATATAGCTGAAATAGAGAAATTGTATAACAAAATTAAAGAGTACGAAGCTGAAGTGATAATCATGTCTGCAAAACAAGACTTTGATTTAAAAACAGCGGCGTCATTGCTGCCTGTTATGAACGGTTCAGATCAAACTACACAACAACTCATAGATGCAATCGAATTATATTCATCATTGATAAAAGACAGTGAAAACCATATTTTAATAAGCTTTGTTTTAAAAACAAGATTATCTCAAAGCGCAAAGTTGAGATTAGCTCAAACTTATACAACTGTTCCACAAATGGTGAATGAAATGAAACAACATTTGTTGATAAAAAAATCAGACACGGCTTTACAAAAACAATTACAAATGACTAAGCAAGGCGGTAGGTCCATTGAACAATTTGGACAAGAGTTAGAAAACCTTTTCGTTAACCTAACCATTTCGCAAGCTAACGGCGATGCAAAATCTTATGACATATTAAAGCCTTTAAATGAAAAACAGGCCATAAATAGATTTGCTGATGGATTACGTAGTGACAAGCTAAGTACAATTATATCAGCACGTGGTTATACGTCTTTAAAAGATGCAATTCAAGGAGCTAAAGACGAACAAACTTCGATGACCCCTTCTACGTCATCGTCAGGCCAAATGTTCTATGTACGCGGAAGAGGGTACAAAAAATAATTCCGTGGAAACTTTAAGAATAATTGGAATTCTCGTTCACAGATACAGAGAAATCCAAGGCCAATAGTACATGTCCGTAAAAATAACTTCCAAGGTAACACAAACATGCGTTATCAAAATGGGAGCAGAGGTAGAAAATCATACAAAAGTAGACATCATCGTATAAATGTGGCGCAAGAATCGATTAAGCCTAATGATGATTCAAATATTTTGGATCAAACATTTTTTCGAGGCTAAAAACTATATATTGACATATAATAATATGAACTCAGCCAAATTTGCTATCAACGGTCAATCATATACATGGTTGATAGATACCGGTGCGTCACTGAGCGCAGTAAGACGTGAAGTAGCTCTAACTTCAGGCGGGTTCATTGCACCAAAAGTCACACATATAGATGGAATAGGAGGAAAAATTATATCAAATCAATGCGTACGTTTACATCTATCTCAAGGAAAAAAATATTATTTAAATCATAATTTTCATGTTTTACAAGATTTACCAACAAATATTGACGGAATAATAGGACAAGACTTTTTAATTAAATACAAATGCCTTATTGATTATGAAAAAGAAACATTAACTTTGAATACGGGAACCAACTTATTAACCATACCTTTAAAATTATATAAGTCAGCTGATAAGCAAATAAGATCATCTTGTTTAAAAATACCGGCTAGAAGTGAATCAATAATTAAAATACCAGCAACAATACAGGAAGATTGTGTCGTACTATCAAGCGAAATTTGTGAAGGAATTTTCGTAGCAAATACTGTAACAAGAAATACGAATGGAGAGATAGCGGTAAAAGTTTTAAATACAAGAGAAGAAGAAGCAGTTATAAACCAGTTTACACCAGAAATAAAACCCTTAAAAGAATTTGATTGCTACTCATTCGAAAAAAGTACAAATAATGCACAAAGAGTGAAACTTTTATTTTCAATATTAAATGTAAATAATTTAAATAACGAAGAAAAAAATTCTATTGCTAATATATGTGCAAAATTCGCAGATGTTTTCCATTTACCAGGCGATAAATTAAATACAACTAACCTTTATGAACAGACGATACATTTAAAAAACGCCTCACCAGTTTACAGTAAACCTTATCGCTTGCCACAATCCCAAAAGGAGGAAATTAATAGACAAATCAAACAAATGCTTAAAGATGACATTATTGAGGAATCACAATCCGAATGGTCGAGTCCATTATTACTTGTACCAAAGAAAGAGGACGCAAGTGGAAAAAAGAAATGGAGAATTGTTATAGACTACAGAAAGTTAAATGAGCAAATAGAGAACGATAAATTTCCACTGCCAAACATAAATGAAATTCTAGATTCCCTTTAAGGTGCAATGTATTTTAGTACTTTAGATTTAAATCAAGGTTATTATCAAATCAAACTAGATCCACTAAGTCGAAAATATACAGCATTTATTGCTGATAAGCATTATCAAATGAAAAGGATGCCAATGGGATTAAAAATTAGTCCAAACGTGTTTAGCAGAGCAATGACTATAGCTATGTCTGGATTAAATTATTCAAAATGTATAGTTTATTTGGATGATATCATTGTAATGGGACGAAATTTGGAACAACATAATAAAAATCTAATTGATGTCTTCACCAGACTACGAAAAGTCAATTTTAAAGTTAACCCATTAAAATGTAATTTCCTACAGAAAGAAATTTTGTATTTAGGACATATTGTAACACCAGAAGGTATAAAACCAGATCCAAAAAAAATAACAGCTATTCAAAACTATCCAGTACCTAAAACTACAGATGAAGTTCGGAGATTTGTAGCATTTGCAAACTATTATAGAAAATTTATTGCAAAATTCTCAGAAATAGCTCAGCCACTAAATAACTTATTAAGAAAAGATCTGAATTTTGAATGGAAAAAAGAATGTTCAATTGCATTTGAAAAGTTAAAACAAGTCATGAGTAACCCACCATTACTACAATATCCAGATTTTTCAAAAGAAAATGAATTTATACTTCATACAGATACATCAGGTATAGCTATAGGTTGTGTGCTATCTAATGGAAATGGTTTGCCCGTAGGGTATGCAAGTAGACCCTTAAATAAGGCTGAAAAGAATTACCCAACGATAGAAAAGGAATTATTAGCAATTGTATGGGCAGTAAAATATTTTAGACCATATTTGTACGGACGAAAATTTAAAATTATAACAGATCATCGTCCATTAATTTATCTTTTTAATATGAATAATCCTTCAAGTAGACTGACTAAATTTCGTTTATGCCTAGAGGAATATGATTTCACGGTAACATATTTGAAAGGAAAGGATAATGTAGCTGCAGACGCATTGTCCCGGATTGAAATTACCAGTGATGAATTGAAAGAAGCGAACAGGCATATTATATCAGTTATGACTAGAGCTCAAAGGAAAAAGTTACGAGAGCAAGGAAAAGTCGTAAATACGCAAAGTAAGGTCTCTAATAATGATAATTGGTCTGATCACCCAAAAATCGTAGAGATACTTAAGAAACCAAACAATCTGATAGAATTAAACTTTAATGAAAGAGACTACAATAAAATATGTGCACAGACAGATTGTCAAAGTAGTCCAACTAAAATTTTCATCTATTCGCCTACAAAGCAAATAATGTGTGTCAATCCTAATTCTCGATCGCGTACGAAACGAGCTTTCTTCGTGAATGAATTAGATACGTTCTGTAAGACACTACATATAGATGAATTATGCATAATACGTAATTATGACACCGCTAATGTGATAAAAGAGTTAACTCAATATATAAATATGTGTAAAGGTAGGTCCGGACCGCGATTATGCATACTAAAAGGTGTCACAAAAGTAAACAATATCGACGATAGGCGCGTCATATTGAATGATAATCATATTCTGCCGACTAGTGGCCATGCAGGTATCCGTCGGATGATAAATAAAATAAAACGTTACTATTATTGGCCAGGCCTTGATAAAGATATATATAATTTTGTAAAGCGTTGTGAAAAATGCCAAAAACAGAAGTTTTGTAACTATAATAGACAGCCAATGTGTATCACAAGTACGGCAACTACAGCCTTCGATAAAGTGTTTTTGGATTTAGTAGGCCCTTTGAGTAAGGATACAAATGGATATAGCTACATATTGACACTTCAGTGCGAGCTCACGAAGTATGTCGAAGCGTATCCACTTCTAAATAAGGAAGCCGAGACGGTCGCGCGCGCATTCGTGGATAATTTTATTTTACGTTACGGAATACCTAATGAAATAGGAACAGATAGAGGAAGTGAGTTTATTTCATCCACCATGCGTGATGTGTGTAAAATTTTAAATATTAAACAATTGCAATCAACCGCTTATCATCATGAGAGCTTAGGTTCTTTGGAAAATTCACATAAATCTTTAGGAGCGTTTTTAAGAATACAAACTGATAACCAGGCCCATAAGTGGAGTGATTGGTTGCAATATTGGTGTTTTTCGTATAATACTTCAGTTCATACGGCAACGAAATATACACCTTATGAACTTGTATTTGGAAAGAACTGTAGAATACCAAGTAACCTTATTAATGATATAGATCCAATGTATAACTATGATTCGTATCCAATAGAATTAAGGTATAGATTACAAAAATCCCAAGAGGATGCTAGAAATAATTTAATTTTGTCAAAAGAAAATAGAAAAAATGTTTATGATAAAAAGTGTAAGTTTATTAATTATAATATAGGAGAAATGTTGCTAGTAAGAAAAGAAGATAGAGAAAAATTAGATTCAGTGTACACGGGACCATACACGGTAATTGAAGACCAAGGTGTGAATGTAAAAATTTTAAAGTCAGGAAAAGAATATGTTTTGCATAAAAATAGAACAAAACCATACCATTTTTAAGTTTAATTTTTGCATACGACTATGTTTTCTTAATTTAAATTTTATTTGTTTGTATTATGACTCTATGTTTTATTCATTTAAAGTTGTATTAATTTTTGATATTAAAAGAAAACAACCAGTTACATTTTTATGAGTATAATGAGTATAATAGATATAAACAGAATATAAAATTTACTTACTTACTAAAAATTTTAAAATAACGCACACACACATATAAATATTGCAAGCCTAAAAGTTCACCGTACTCTTCTTCGAACACTCTCTCCTCCCACATAAAATACCAACATAGTCCACTCGGAGTTTTTCTAAAATCAAAACTTAAATGTTCTCCAGTTGGCATGTTGAAGTTGAGATTAGCCAATAGGTACGTCGCCCGGTCTATATTCATGTCTTGAGGGCACAGAAGATAATGCCCCAGCGGAGCATCTAGACAGGCAACGTACCGGGGTGCACCCGATGGTCCGTCGTACTTGATCGTAAGGTAAAAACATTGCACATTATGCTCAGCAGAAAACAAGGCCATTTGGTACTTCAGAAAGTCGAAAATTTCTTGAGGTTGAGACATGACGATTGTTGTTTTTGTTGTGAGGGATGAATTATAAAAACACGTAAAATTCGGATGAAAATTCAATAGCGAATGCAACCAGAAACATAGCAAAAACAATGTGACGTGTATGTTCTTAATAAGGACTCCAATTTTCTTACGTAGCACTATTTAGAAGTAAGCCTAGCGAAATTGATACGTAGATAAACAATAAGATATCAAATGATTGAATCGAGAAGATCATTCATTATCAAAACAACTTCCTATAAGTTATAGATACTATGAAACTTATGTATGTTCTAAGTTGAAACCAAACAATGTAATGTTTGTTTATTTTATACAATAGGTACCTGCTACCTACATATTAAGCATATATAATCTTTCTTTATTTTGTAAGTTTAAGTAATGAAATTGTATGTAAACATAAGCCAAAATTTTTGCTAAAACCCTTAAAATTTTGTCTCAAAAATAGGGGGATGATGTAGTGTATGACGCATGACCTATATTTATGGAATGCAACTTGTAATAGATAAGAAAGCTACGTTATGTGACCTTTACAATGGAATGCAAATATTAATGTTTATAGATAAATACTACGTCATTTGACATTTAGATAATGTTAAGTAAATAAGCTACGTCATTTGACATTTCCTAAATTATGCTGACTATGCTGAATGATAAGCTACGTGTACAAATAACTTACTACGTATGATTGTCCTAGATTTAGTAATATATAAACCCCTGCTTATTGGAATAAATCATTATCTACTCAGAACCTGAACGTGTTTAACTTACATCCCCCGCGCTGCACATTACAAGGGATACAGACATGAAAATATGTATGTAAGTACATATTATGTATGTTAGTCAAAGTTAACATCTTATTTATTTTGATTGGTGATAGGTTTTCCCTTAATAGCGATTAGCTAAAGTAATTATTACGCTAATTAAGTACAAGGCAATAACACTGATAATTAAATTAACGTATGAAATGGTGAATAAGCATCCTATTAGTTAGATAAGAGACTCATCCGAATAATCTTGTTAAAAGCCTCCAAAACGACCTCCGAATGGTGTTAGTGACTCATCATACCATACATGATCACATAAAAGTGACAGGAGGTAATCATATTTGTTTTGTTAGGACAATGGAAACAGAATCCTCTGATTGTCTGACAAGTTAGACCCTTTGCGGAAAGTTAGTCAATTGGTCGCAGTTGCTGTGTCTGACAGTGGTCTTTACACAAACCATCTCAGTAGATTTTAAACTCTGACACCAAGGTTCACCGATTCGTGTATGACAGAAGAAAAACCGACTTATTCCCGAGTTGGTAAGAACCTTCCAGGATCTCTTTATTTCCTTTTATAGAACCGTAGTACTTATAAACAAGATCATGCTATTATAGAGATAGTAGTCCTATCTCTTTAACGATAACAAAATGCAACAAGACAGGTAGCCGAGCAAACAAACCGACGGTACACAGCTGATTGTTATGCGGTACACACGGCGGCACGGGTAGTGGAACATTTCTAAAAGAGATTTTTCTACTGAATTAATCCAGAGACGTTATTTACCCCCAAAGTTGCGATAAATTGAACATAACAATCGTCAAAAAATAAAATTATCGGTATTGATCTGCCATCGTACTACTTACATCTTTTAAAGCAGTAAAATATGAGAATCATTCAAACATGTTCTGTATTTTTGTCTAGGAACTTTTGTACATATTTTTCAGGTAAAATAGAGAACTGCAGAAATATGGCACATTCATTCTTCTAGTTACTAAACTAAAACAATACTAGTTGTATAACTCCAAAATATATTTTGACGAAAATACTTAATTCGAAAAACGTTTTCTCTTTGAAATACTAGGAACAATACAAACTTACTACATACTTTTAACAAACATGTGCCACAAAATATTCCGCAGTGTGTATAATAGCGATATGAAGAGAAAATGGACACCATACCATTATCTTTTCGCGATGCAAGGAAAGGTCAAACATAATTTTATGCATTACAGTAGTCCAGACAGATTACTGTGTGCTGTATTTTTTTAGGGTCCCGTACCCAGAGAGTAAAAACGGGACCCTATTACTAAGACTCCACACCACACTGTCCGTGTTCCCGTCTTTCTGTCACCAGGCTGTATCTCATGAACCGTGATAGCTAGAGAGTTAAAATTGTCACAGATTATGTATTTCTGTTGCCACTCTAGCGACAAATACTAAGAATAGAATAAATTAAGTAGATATGGGGGCTCCCGTACACCAAACTTATTTTTTTTACCGTCGCGTCGTGGTATGGATACTATTAAGGAACCCTTCGTGCGCGAGTACGACTCGCACTTGGCTGGTTTTTTAGGTAGTAGATTCGGTTCCCGACGCAAGCCAATCTTCTACTTGGCAATTTTTCAATCATGGAGTGCGTGAGATGTGAAGCAATAATGTGGTATGGTCTTGTTCTATTAAAATATAATTTAAAGAGAAATGGCCCCCTAATATTGCTTCTTCGTGTAGGTATGCAAATATAGTACGATTAAAAAAATAGTACAGGCACTTATTATTACTTACTCTCATTTATTTGTCAATTTCTTTTTTATATAAATTTTGCAAACTTGTAACTACCTACTACAAACAAAGTAGTGGTCATAATATTATAATTCTATTTGTATAATTATAAGTCAGAAATACGAAATCTTTATTCATTATTTAAACATGTTAGAGTACATGCCTGTTATTATAATGTTTAAAATTTTATTCTTTGGATAATTTCTTAAGTAGGGTTTATTTATTTTTGATGCAATAAAAAATAATGTATTTGTTGGAGTGTCAAAAACAATAGCTTATCAAAATACTTATCAATACTTATCAAAATGCTATTCCCAGAATGCTGGGTCATGTATCTCAAATGGAAGTACAGCATATCTTCACGTGTCATTAACCCATCTTCCTCTTAGTACAACCACCCAGGGACCTGTTGAGGGTAATGGCAGCAAAAACGCATTATAATTACTTACCTGGATCCTACCCTGGGGCTAGTATGGTGTAGTATGATCGGTCGGTTATAGTACTACTTATAGCTAGTATCCTGCGTCAGCAGAAATAGTGTAGCGATAGTAAAAACAAGGCGAGTTCAAATAGGCGTAGGTAGGATGAAGGGGTTTTACATACATATCAGTCACGCCTGTACTTTTTACAGAGTAAGCAGAGCGTCAACGACCTCATAATAGAACGTATTCGTCATTTTTTCTACCTATGTTCCTGGAGGAATGTTGTTTTGTTTTGTAGGTCCTAAAATTTTGTCATAATTTTTATACATTATTGTATTTCTGTGTAGCACTCGAACCTACAATCTTCAGCACAACAGACGAATAACTAACCACTCCAACAAATCAAAAGCTCATACCACTAACAAGCTCTTCTATCGTAAAACAGACAATCATTTCACCATTTTACGATTATAACATAAAAACAAAAACTATAGGACCATCCCTAGCCTATTGCTTTTTCAATTACCTATCACATATTTCCACAGCAAGGAACAAAAAGACAGGCTTTATTACCCGACTGCGCGCTGCGAGGAAGGATAATGTTTTCATCAGCCTATTTATGTCCTTGTAATTTTGATTATTATTACGACAATCGGTTCGTCATAATCTTGCAAGTGTCACAAAATTCTATTAAGTGTAAATTAGACTCCACAAGTATTATTATCATCTGTCTAGCTTTGTATTTTAGTATTTTCCGGGGTCGACTATCTAATCTAGGGGACTCGTTTTTCTAGATTAAGCTTTTCCCAAGTGGTCAATCCAGCTGTTAAGTTTTCAAGCCGCCAAATGGCCTCTACATAGCTTAGGTAAATATTTCTATTATGAAAGAGGAAAATCAAAGTCGTCGTCGAAATAAGTTATTGAGAAATATTTTTGAGGATTTTAAAAATTTACCCTTGATTTTGCTCATAATTTTACATTTCGGCCGGATCTATTAAAATTTAAATAAATTTTTTACTTTTTACGCAGTTGGGTTTCGTATTTTTTTTATTCCTCGTACCCAAGACTCGTTGGCAAGCCGTCTTAGACACGTCACGCCATATTTTAAAGTGAAGCTATAAAATGGCGAGCCACGTCAATATATCTTGCACACAATAAACTGAAACCGAGTTAATTTTACGAGTGCACACAGACCGACTGCAAAGAAACTGCATAGGAAGTGAGTTTGCAGTTGAAGGAAGGACAACTGCAAATAAGCTTTTAACAGTTTAGAATTTAATTAAACAGTTTGCAGTTAGAATGTTATCGATCCGGATGATGGTTGGATAAATTTGAAGATGGTTCATAAAATGTTCATAGCATTATATTTTTTTGCATCTTGGTACCTCAGTGAGCTTGAGCAAAAATTTATCCACTTTTGTCCAGGGAGCATGAGCAGAAGTGGATAAATTCTTGTAAATCCAGCAATATTAAAAAATAAAACTCGCTGTCGTTGGTCTAACTCTACGAAAAGGAAATATGTGTACCTATGTATAGGCATTATGCCGCAACATTGGGGTCAGTTTGTATGGACGTTATCTTTCGTATTATTTACACTGTCAAAAATAATCGGAATTATATTATTTTTCCTCTATTATAGTTGCAGTTAACATTCCCAAAGCTCGACATAGCAACCGCTATAATAACATCGATATTGGTGCATCACTATCCCATGCCTTCGGTACATTAAAATGTTGAATTTATTTCTTTCAATCTACGATTAAGCTATAAAGATAAAACGATACAGGTTATGGCTTTCTAAGTCTATAAAGATGAGCTGCCACCGGATAGTATAGTATAGTATAGGGAAGAAGCTTACCTTACCTATACCTTTGCCTACACGATCTCTCTTTTGGGTTTTAAGTCGATCGGCCCGATGGACCCTGGTGTCAGAGTTTTTAAACCGCCTAATAGCGCAGCTAATAGGCCTCTGACATGTTTTGTGTAACGACCACTATCAAAGACAGCGACTGGGAACGACGGCTAACGTGTCCTCCGAAGCACGGAGTCCTCACACTCAAAGTGAGATTGTTTTCAATTTAGTTGAAATAATGCGTGTTTTCAAAGGCACGTCAACGCTGAATCGGCGTTTTGAAAACTGACAACTCAAAACTGTGTCTCAAAAGGTCTTTCATTGTAACAAAAATCTACAAGATAGATAACAGTAGTAGAATCATATATTCAACTGTACAGTAACTTCTTCTTCTTCTTACAGTAACTAATATTTTACTTTACAACGTGCCAATCGATGCACGGAAAACGTCAGTTAATTCTGGCCTTCTTCATCATTAACACGTCAGCCTAAAGACGTCCTAGAGAAGTCTATAATTATTGTTTTTGCCAACTGCCATTTTTTCTTAGCCTATTTGAGATAAGTATCAATATGTATCAGATCATTTTTTGCTATCATCTCTGTGCTGTGAGTCACGGTAACCTTGTAGAAGCGTGTATCTATAAAAACGTTACAAAGATGGTTATGGATATCTATAAATTATGTATGTAATAGTCTTTAACCGGCTAGGTGTCATTGACATTATTACTAGTTTTCCATTCTCATACTATACTTACATTAGGTACATTTTATGTCTTACTTACAGAGCAATCCGTCATTTTGTCATGTTAGAAAAAGCTTTGAGATGAGAAGTATTCCAGAGATTGTGTAGGTATTGCTGTACTACGAGTAGAACTGCAGTTTGCTCTGAGAAAAAAGCAGGTAGAACATCTTCGTTTTTTCGTCCTAGCACCTCGTAGGTACCCCTTACTTGATCAAGAAAAACATAAGGAACCCTTCACTTCACTTAATTGGTACATTTAAGTAGAATCAAATGTGCATATTGGAAAACCCCATTTAAACTGACATGATTCTATTAAAAATAGTTTCCACGTGTATTTAAAATAGCTACCAATATTATTACATCTTTAAACTGTACTATTTCTTCGTAAAACCTTATTTTAACTGGTATGATTCCATTTAAAATAATTTCCCTATAACTTGCCTTTCTCTGATTCTAATCTACTGTTCTGAAGAAATCGATCATAAATGCATTTAGGCGTTGTAACTGAGAAAACTAATAAATGTACTTACAAGGTTTTAACGTTTTGTGTTAGACGGTATTGCCAAATGGGAGAACTTAATGGTAATCCTTTCTATTTTTCTTTATTTTTACAATAACACGATTGAATAGAAATAAACTTTTAATACATAATTTTATTACGGATTTCGTAGAGGGTTAGCAGATATTCACAGTTTTTTTTTAAGTTGTATTGTTTTTAAAAATATTGCACAACGAGTTAAAATCGATGTATGGTCCATATTTTATACGAAATTATGTTATTAAATAGTTCACTTAAAGCAGAAGTAAGTGAACTGATTAACGTAATCCTCACTTAAGTTAAGCATCGTTAGATTTCTAAGCTGTTTTGATTGACGTTTCCTAAGCCACTAAACTTATCAAGTACTTAATTAGCCAGATGTTAATAAATACAATTAATTACCTATAACATACTGTAACATAGTTACTTTTTCGTGATTTTTTTAGTTCTTATATGAACGCACCCTTTATTTTGTAACTGGTATAATATTGGGATTTTATTGAACGCGTCCGTAGTGTTTGACAATTAGTTTGACATCACTCGCGGTGTTGCCATTTTAGCAAGTGTTGATTACTCAGTTGCTTTGTATTGATATATTTCTATTTTTGTTTGCGAGTTTATAAGAAATGATTTATTTTTTTTGTAATTTCCAAACTTCAGTTTTCTAGTAATTTATAGCAGTATCTTTATTTTTACGATAATATAGCAGAGGTTTTTCTTATGTTGATGTGTCTCTGAAGTACCCGGTTTTGGAGAATGGTGTTAAATTGGCAACACTGGGGTTTGCTGCCACACTGAAGGCAGGTTCGAGGTCTTTTCTTTGTTGGAGCCCTACGGAGCCCTGGCTGGATTCGCTGCATTTTGCTAGCGATTATCTTTTCGGTGAGTTGATTTCCTAGTCTTAAACGTGGATGCGTTCTTTTATATACGGTCGTTATGTCAATGTGTAATTTTCATTGCAGAAGGCTCCGTTGAAGATTTTTCACCCACGCTCACGACTTGGCGGCGGCGTGCGCGTGGTCAATGGTTGTCTAACCTTTGGAATTTAAGTTCAGAGTGAGTTTTCTTGCCTGGTTTTAAACGCTAGCATGTTCTTTTGAGGTTCCATTGTCAACATGTAACTTTCATTTCAGTATTTGGAACGTGGCGGCGTGCTGATTTCTCCGCATTGTAAATTCAAGCATCCGTCTGGTGGTTTGCTTGTTATCAACACGTCGCGTGCTTTCTTTGGTCCTCCAAAAGGTAAATTTTCATTTTATTAAAGTTTTGCTTAGTCATGATTTCCACCAGACCTTATTTATAGGTTAGGTTCCCACATGCTATGTTGGCATGCTATATTGCACAAAATTCATGCTCATACACCACCTTACAGCATATACATTCTGCATTTACTGCTTGAATGTTTTCTCCACTGCATTTTAAGTATTTCTGCTCATGAATTTCATTTAACCCGCTGAGCCAATATTTGTTCATGAATGCCATGCCATAGCTTGTGTTCCATTCTGTCGCTTTCAGGAGGTCCCGAGTGAGGGCTACAAGCGTCCTATAGTACAACGCTCCCGTCCTCTGCGCAGCTTCCAGTAGCTGACCGAGTTTGGTGTCTGCGACTTCGGAGCTGCTTTTGTTTACTATCTATACTGTGGAGAACAAGTAGGATCTTTCTTTTTATTCACATATCATCGTTCCAGTCTAGTCGAGACTGGTGGCGCCCTTATAATTTATCGACTACCATAACCTTAAACTAAACTAAATTATTATCAACTATAAAGTACCTATTTTAAATTTCTACAAGAACAAGTGCTATTTACACGTCACCCACGACCCTTATAATCTAATAACTGAGTCTAGCTGGCAACCTATCATTTAAAATATTGTTAATTACCTTGATAATAAGATCCTTTTAATTGAGGTTTATTATTATATAAAAGAATATTTGTTATTCATTATTAGTATAATATAAATATAGTTTATTATAAATAAAACTGCTCGTTAAACTAGAAAAAGTGATTTCATTATATCCACAAAATAAAATTGTAACAGTGGCACCACAAACGTGGGGCCAAGACTCAGAAAATTGTTGTGTCAATTAGCTACAACAAAGCACTTGTTCTTACTTTCTGTTCTTCTTTTGGCATAGACATTTAATATAATTTGTGAACATTGTATTCGTTTGTTCTGGTAATATTGAAACAACTTGTTTTTCTCAACTTTGGTTGGCTTTGTAAATTAAAAAATATTTTATAACTGTGTTTTAAAAAGCCTGTGTGTATTGCGGAACATAGTGTTTATAATTTTAAATATTGTACTGTGTTTTTGAAACTTGTGTGAGTAACCGTATATAAGCGGACTGGTTTTATTTTATTGCCAGGTAGACTTGGACTTAGTTTATACTTTGCCTTTACTGTATTTATTTATTTTTTTATAATGGAACGGCCTATCGCTTATCATCTTTTGCGTAAAGAAGAGTTAATTTATGAAATTGAAATTCGTAATGCGGTACCGGGTGGTACGAATGATGTTCTTCGCGTTCAGATACGTGATTTAGCGCGTGAAATACCAGCTGACGAGATTGCTGAAACCTCCCGTGATGCTAGTGCTGAATTGAGCGTTATAAACGAAAAATTAACTGAAATTATTGCGAGTTTGAATGACCAAACACTTTCATTTAAAACATTAAATAAGTTGCGTGCTGTAGCACACCACGTTTTTCACCGGTTTTCGCGTGTGCTTGATTCAGAGCCTACTAAAACCAAGAAATCTGAAACAAACCTTAAATTGAACCAAGTTTTGTCTGTTTTGGACTCGCGTTATAAAACTTTTAAAACTTCTTTTTACGAAGATTCTGAGGATCCTCCTCCAAATCAAACTGTGCTGCAGTGTGGTTGCAGTACAGAAAAGGCGATCGAGAGATTAAAATTGAAATATGATGGTCGTTCTTGTGTTCGAACTTTTCTCTTGCGTTTGGAAGAATTGTGCGAAACGCGTAATATCTCCGAACAGCGTTTGTTCCAAGGTGCTGCTGAGTTGTTTGTCGAAGACGCGTTGACGTGGTATCGTAGTGTGAAGTCAACATTGAGGGACTGGTCCGGCTTGAAGTCTTTGTTGTTGAAGGAGTATTCTCAGATTGATTTTGATGATCGTCTTCTTCGTGAGATTCGGGAACGTACACAGGGGACAGATGAATCGGTTTCTCTGTATATTGCGGTTATGCATAATTATTTTAATTTATTGACGAAACAAGTTCCGGAAGAGGAAAAGGTTAAAATTATACGTTTTAATCTTAAACCTCAGATATCGTCTGCTTTGGCTTTGGAAGAGTTTACTTCGACAGCTGAACTAAAGGAAAAATGTAAGCTTGTGGAATATAACCTTTCTCGTGCGGCCGATTATAAAGAGCCTTCGAGGGTTACTAAATCAACTTTAGCTCCGGAATTGGCGTATAAGCCTTTTAAGTCGAACACTCTTCCACGAGTTGAAGTAGTCGATTCTGTAACGGTTTTCTGTGTGCGTTGCCGTGTTTCTGGTCACACTCTAAATCAGTGTAAATCAAGGGAATTGGTATGTTTTACGTGCGGTAAAAAAGGTTTTACTCGCACTACTTGTCCTTGTTCGAAGGATACAACGCCTTGTGAAGCTAATAAAAAAAACTAAGAGGGACGAACCGTAGTTCCGGTCGGCATCCTAATTTTGATGCACAAGACTGGGAAGATTATTTAAAGCATTTAAGGTTATTTTTTTCCACTTACAGTGTTGCTACGGTTCGTGATAATTCTATTCGTGATAAACGACCTCGCATTGCTGCGGTTCGTGATTATTCTGTTAATGATGAACGACCTCTTCTCATTGTGAGTATATACAATGAAGAATGTTATGGTTTGTTGGATTCGGGCGCGGATATATCGGTTTTAGGTGGCTCGGTAGGAGATAGGTTTTTACATGCTGGTGCTCAGCTTCACTCTAGTCATGATATACCTTATGTCTCTACGGCAAATAACTCCTGCTCTGAAGTTCTGGGGTACGTATTGTTACCGGTTCAGATGAATTCCGTTACTAGGTTAATAAAATTTCATTTGGTTCCCGATATAGAAGCGCCAATGATTTTTGGCATGAATTTTTGGAAGGCTTTTGATTTAGCTGCAAAGATTTTTAAGGGTTTACCGCTTTTAAATAAACAGGGCACTTTAGGCAGAATCTCTGAAGTTCGCTGCCTACATGCTTTTGAGAGTTTGACTTCGTCGGAACGGTCGATGGCTGAAGAAGTGTTTAAGAAATTTGAAGACATATCTTTCGAAAAAAAAGGTTTGGGTCGGACGAGTCTCCTTACACATAAAATTGACACGGGGGATACTCAACCGATCAAACAACGATTTTATAAAATGTCACCGGAGCGGTTGAAGGAGCTTAACCGGCAATTGGATGAGATGTTGGAGATGGGCGTGATAGAGCCGAGTTCGAGTGCGTGGAATAACCCAATTCTCTTTGCCCCAAAACCGAATAATGAACTCAGATTCTGTTTAGACAGTCGCAAGGTAAACGCAGTGAGTAAAGGCGACGCTTATCCTTTGCCTTATATTTCGCACATTCTAGATCAACTTCGTGATGCTAAATATCTTTCTTCGATAGATTTGAAGTCCGCATTTTGGCAAATTGGTTTAGATCCTGCGTCGCGTGAAAAAACTGCTTTTACTGTGCCCGGTCGTGGTTTGTTCCAGTTTGTTGTTATGTGCTTTGGCCTCAAGGGTGCGCCTGCAACCCAGCAACGTCTGATGGACATGATCTTTGGTCCTGAATTTGGGAATAAAGTTTTCGTTTATCTTGACGATATTATAGTGGTAAGCTCCACTTTTGAAGAACATATTTCGTTATTAAGGAAAGTTTGCCATCGTTTAGAGAAGGCAAATTTAACCATTAATCTTAAAAAATCCTGTTTCTTTCGTAGGGAACTAAAATACCTGGGTTATATTGTTGATGAGCGTGGTTTGCGGACGGATCCTTCTAAGGTTCAATGTATTGTGGACTATCCTACACCCACTAACCGGAAAGAGGTTAAAATGTTTCTGGGAACTGCTTCGTACTACCGAAGATTTATCAAGGATTTTAGTTCAATTGCTGCTCCGCTTAACGCGCTCACCAGCACTAAAAAGAAAGCTCCACCTTTTGTATGGACGGATGCTGCGGAAAAATCTTTTACAGATTTAAAAGCTGCTTTGGTTTCGGCTCCGGTTTTGTCCTGTCCAAATTACCAACATCCTTTTTCACTACACTGCGACGCATCGAGCTTCGGGATAGCTGGGACATTGACCCAAATTTCAGATGACGGCGTGGAACATCCAGTAGCTTTTGCTAGTCGATCGCTGAATAAAGCTGAGCGTAATTATTCCGTCACGGAAAGAGAAGCTCTGGCTGTGGTGTATGCGGTTGAACATTTTCGCCCGTATTTAGAGGGAGGAAAGCCTTTCAAAGTTATTACTGATCATTCCAGCCTTAAATGGTTTTTTAATCTCAGCAATCCTACGGGTCGTCTGGCAAGATGGGGTTGTCGCTTGTCACCTTATGACTTTGTAATAGAACACCGTAAAGGTAAGGATAATGTGGTTCCTGACGCACTTTCGCGTGCTGTACCAGTGTTAGAGATTCGTAAAGCACGAGGCGATCCTTGGTATAATCGGATTGTGAATAGGTGTAAACAGTCTCCTCAATCGTGTCCGAATTTTTTGATCAAAGACGATAAATTATATCGGTTTTCTAAATCTGCCAATACAGACAGTGGTTATAATTGGAAGGAAGTTGTACCTATTGATGCTCGGAATGACATTTTACGGGATCAGCATTGTGGTAATTTAGCACCGCATTTCGGAGTTTTTAAAACTTATAAACGTTTGGCCTTGCGGTATTTTTGGCCGAATATGTATCAAGATGTTGTCAAGTATGTTAAGGGTTGTGAGACTTGTTCTGCATACAAAGTGTCTCAAGACTCCACGCCAGGATTTTTGGGTGATCCAAAGGTTTGTACTAGACCTTTTGAAACATTAAGTGTTGATTTAGTGGGGCCGCTGCCTCGTTCTCGTTCGGGTTTTACTTTCATTCTTGTGGTGGTCTGTTGTTTCACCAAGTACTGTTTGATTTTCCCTTTGCGCAATGCGACTGGTAAAAATATCGTTAAACATATGGAGAATGATGTATTTCTCAAGCATGGTGTCCCACGTACGGTGGTATTGGATAATGGTACACAATTCACCGGTAGTGAGCTCCAAGCCTTATTTGCGAAATACAACATTCCTCAAGTGCACTTTACACCAAAATATTCCCCTCAGGTAAACACTGTTGAGCGCTATAATCGTACTCTTGTCACGGCTCTTTCCATTCTCGTACGGGATGATCATCGATCCTGGGATCTCCATTTGCCTAGAATCCAGTTCGCCATGAACACATCTGTAAATGAAACGACTCGCTATAGTCCTTATTTCCTTGTACATGGTAGGGAAGCTGTTTTGTGTGGTTCCATTTATGGTAGCCAAGCTGTTTCCGACGTGACGTTATCTTGTAGCTCGCGGGATGAGTTCGCGTCAAAACTAGGTTGTTTGAAAGAGGTGTTTCCGAAAGTGCAAGATGCATTAAAGAAGGCTCATTACAGAAGCAGAAAATTCTACAACAAATCTCGTAGACATTTGGAATTCGACGTTGGGGATATTGTTTGGAAAAGGACTTTTCCATTGAGTGATGCTTCAAAATTTTTTACAGCGAAACTGGCTCCTAAGTTTTTAAAATGCAAAGTTGTAAACAAATTGAGTCCTTTGGTGTACGAGTTGATTGATGTTTCCAACAATAAGCCTTTGGGCCGTTGGCATGTTAAGGATTTGAAAGCTGTTTAGTTTTTCTGTTGTTCTTTTTCACCGATTTACGTGTTAATGAAGATATACTCACCCGGACTGTAGAGATTTATTGGAATGCGAGTATCTGTCCTGGTTGTTGGCTTGTATAGGGTGTGGATTACTGTTTGAAGGTATTTTCTTTTTCCCGCAACGACGCGTATGTCGGTTGTTTTTTTTTTTTTCCTTTTTTCCATTTCCCAGCATTTATGCTGTTAGATTTTTACAGCAACGTTGCTAAATGACGTTTGTTTTCGTTTTTTTTGTTTACCCAGCAATTAAACCGCTGGTTTTCTTAATTTTTTTTTTTCCACGGCGCTGATGTCGTTTTACTTCTTTTTCTCAGCAATTTTGATGTTTTTTTTCTTTTTTTTGCTGGTTTAACGAGTAGTCTAATTTTCGATAAGTTCTTATACTTAAGAGCTGGAGGTCCAGCTCGAATTTTCCTTGTCCTTGGAAAATTCTTTTGGGGGGGGGAATACTGTAACATAGTTACTTTTTCGTGATTTTTTTTAGTTCTTTTATGAACGCACCCTTTATTTTGTAACTGGTATAATATTGGGATTTTATTGAACGCGTCCGTAGTGTTTGACAATTAGTTTGACATCACTCGCGGTGTTGCCATTTTAGCAAGTGTTGATTACTCAGTTGCTTTGTATTGATATATTTCTATTTTTGTTTGCGAGTTTATAAGAAATGATTTATTTATTTTGTAATTTCCAAACTTCAGTTTTCTGGTAATTTATAGCAGTATCTTTATTTTTACGATAATATAGCAGAGGTTTTTCTTATGTTGATGTGTCTCTGAAGTACCCGGTTTTGGAGAATGGTGTTAAATTGGCAACACTGGGGTTTGCTGCCACACTGAAGGCAGGTTCGAGGTCTTTTTCTTTGTTGGAGCCCTACGGAGCCCTGGCTGGATTCGCTGCATTTTGCTAGCGATTATCTTTTCGGTGAGTTGATTTCCTAGTCTTAAACGTGGATGCGTTCTTTTATATACGGTCGTTATGTCAATGTGTAATTTTCATTGCAGAAGGCTCCGTTGAAGATTTTTCACCCACGCTCACGACTTGGCGGCGGCGTGCGCGTGGTCAATGGTTGTCTAACCTTTGGAATTTAAGTTCAGAGTGAGTTTTCTTGCCTGGTTTTAAACGCTAGCATGTTCTTTTGAGGTTCCATTGTCAACATGTAACTTTCATTTCAGTATTTGGAACGTGGCGGCGTGCTGATTTCTCCGCATTGTAAATTCAAGCATCCGTCTGGTGGTTTGCTTGTTATCAACACGTCGCGTGCTTTCTTTGGTCCTCCAAAAGGTAAATTTTCATTTTATTAAAGTTTTGCTTAGTCATGATTTCCACCAGACCTTATTTATAGGTTAGGTTCCCACATGCTATGTTGGCATGCTATATTGCACAAAATTCATGCTTATACACCACCTTACAGCATATACATTTTGCATTTACTGCTTGAATGTTTTCTCCACTGCGTTTTAAGTATTTCTGCTCATGAATTTCATTTAACCCGCTGAGCCAATATTTGTTCATGAATGCCATGCTTTAGCTTGTGTTCCATTCTGTCGCTTTCAGGAGGTCCCGAGTGAGGGCTACAAGCGTCCTATAGTACGACGCTCCCGTCCTCTGCGCAGCTTCCAGTAGCTGACCGAGTTTGGTGTCTGCGACTGCGGAGCTGCTTTTGTTTACTATCTATACTGTGGAGAACAAGTAGGATCTTTCTTTTTATTCACATATCATCGTTCCAGTCTAGTCGAGACTGGTGGCGCCCTTATAATTTATCGATTACCATAACCTTAAACTAAACTAAATTATTATCAACTATAAAGTACCTATTTTAAATTTCTACAAGAACAAGTGCTATTTACACGTCACCCACGACCCTTATAATCTAATAACTGAGTCTAGCTGGCAACCTATCATTTAAAATATTGTTAATTGCCTTGATAATAAGATCCTTTTAATTGAGGTTTATTATTATATAAAAGAATATTTGTTATTCATTATTAGTATAATATAAATATAGTTTATTATAAATAAAACTGCTCGTTAAACTAGAAAAGGTGATTTCATTATATCCACAAAATAAAATTGTAACAACACAAATGCACTTTCTAATATTCCTTCAATGGTCCTACATAGGATTTATAAGGTTTATAATGATAAGATGAAAACCTACAAACTCCTTACTAAGTTATGTAGGCAAGATAACTTATGTCGGGAAGTCGGTATCTCTACACTACACTTCAACAGATCAGGTCACAACACGAAGGTTCTAAGCTCTTCAACACCCGCTGTATAGCGGTACTGAGGCACATTTTTCCTGCAATCACTACGACCGACACCTTAATTAACTTAATGTTGTTCTTGGGAAGGCGCATTACTGTTTAGTTGGTAAGAATTGCTTGTAATTGTAGATGTTCTTTGATTGATCCTGTTAGTTGGTTATTTGAAATATGTGTACATACCAGTTTTTCTTGAGGACATAAGAATGATTGAATCCTAATCCTAAAGATATAAGAATCTTTCAGACAAGAGGAAGTTGTTCAGAAAGGATCATTGTTTATGATGAACATTGATTTAAATGTGTTTTGAGTTTAAGCAAAAGTTACGGAAGAGATAAAGATGGTGGATTTTTTTTTCCAAACGCCAAGAAAAACTTACTGTTGATCGTGGATCAGAATCCATGGCAAATAGCAAATATGGAAACAAAAACCATCAATCTTAGTGTTACGCATCATAATTCTCAACTGCTTGCAGCCGCCAGTATGCGCTCTATGTAGCAATTAAGGGTAGCGGCACACCTGCAGAAAGTACTTATCGTGCAGAACGTGCGCGTCGTCGTTGTAACAAATTTGTCTATGTGACATAGGTATTCGTAGGAAGACGGATAACAGACATATAACAGAACTGCCTCCGTGGCCTAGTGGTGTTAACCATGCGCTCTCGATCCGGAGGTCGGGGTTTGACACAAAGTTGATATTTGTCAATTTATCACTTTGAGAGGAAACCTGCGCACCGAAGAAATTCAAAGGTTGTGTGTGAAATCGACCAATCCGTACTGGGACCACGTGATCGACTAAGGCCCGATCCCCCTAATTCAGCGTAGGCTCGTGCCCCTCGTTGAAGAAGTAAGTATATGAGCTGATGATGATGATGATGTTTGGTTTGGTTAAGACAATGCAAGCTGAATCACCAGATTTTATAAAAGAATACTCATTCTTCACTTCGAAAGCCACGTTAATCCGTCGGTCTGCGTCGATGTCGATAAGCCATGTCCGAGGCTTAGGTTAGCTGTGTGCGTCTAGGCGGTCTATTTATTCCGACACCAGGGTTCATCGGGTCGATCGTCTACTCGAATACCCATCGATTAGAAGAAGAATATAACGTTCCACTCGGAACTTACCGCAGCTGTGTTCTGACATTAATGCTATCAACTCAAAGATCGTGCAATAACAGATGTATCTTCCTCATATCTTGCTATTGCATCTGGCAAGTCAGTTCCCACCACCATTGCTATTTTATCAACACTATAATCGAGTTCAATCTCTTAGCTAATACTGTGGATAGTTTCATACTGCAAGAATGCAGTGCGCCACGGAGTAACGCAAAAAGCGGCTAAGAGCGAGTAAAGATTGCCTGGTTCATGGTTCTGTATGTTTTTGTAATTATTCGTTTTATTCTCAATTTTTTTTTAGTAAGGTAATATCCAATGAATGGAGTATCGTGATCTAAAGGTTGTAATTTCAGTTAATACGTGAGACATAATGCTATTTGATTCGGTGAGGACACGACTGAACTAATTATTAATTTTGATTATTGCCACCCTGTTCTGTTCTCTCATGCATGAAAATAGCAGGTATTCATTTTAAGTAAAGGTTGCGCGATATTGTGCGCATCTGAATTGCCCCAGTGCGTTTCAAAATTAACATTATTTGTTTTTTGAGATTACAGTTTCTTTAGGACAATGAAGCAAAAAGCTATGTCTATCTCTGTTTTGAATCTAGAATACAGTAAGTTATTTGCTATTGTCGTATTAAAAGTAGAGTCAAATTTCATACGGCATACACTTGTTCAACAAAACCCACATTCATTTTAACTATTGCCATGTACTACTTTGACCCTGTTTAAAGTAAATAAATCATTTGTATTTGTATTGTATTTACATGGAACCCTAAACGTATCAAATACTGTTGCATACAGGGTGGTCATAAAAACAAGCGAGCGGTGAGATAGCTGCGGGGAGATTGCAAATAGCTGCATTACATTTCTTGCATCGGTTTAATGCATTCGTAAGTGCAGCGTAATATAGAAGTGGCTGCCGTAAAGTGCTGCTTCTGTTTGCACTTTACACTGCAATCGATGTTATGAGTGAACATTGTAATAAGGAAGTTGGAAGAGAACATCTAATATACTTCTAATAGATTAATCGCATAGAAGATTGATTTGATAAAGGGTTTATATCTATAGATTGTTTGGAAATTACATCTTTGCCACCGACAAAGGTAGGTATTTAGGTTTTGAAAAATAGCTAGGGGACCTTCGAGCTTGGTTAAAGATAACGGAGACTAGGGTCAGCTCACACCGGGAAGTGATGCGACGCGACGTGACGCGGACTTTTCAAGAGGGTGATATAATAGAACTGTATTTTGATGTGCCAAAAATTAGAAATTTCATTGACAGAACTCAAAAATTACTCGCGTTGTTAACACAAAAAAGAATAAATTCCGCTAGCCATGTATAGTATTCCTATGGTTATAAATGGTAAGGTGGAAGGCTTATACGAGAAGATGGTAGGTATAACGTTTAAAAAATATATCATAACAATTCAAATATCTACATTATTATAGATAGAGTGTAACCAACCGATATTAATTTGTGTCAAGTTTTGTATGTTCCTGTGTATGGAATCTTGCGTGCAAAACGTGTGACGATAAATTTTAGACTTTCACAATCCGACAGAAACAGTAAATTGCATTGATTAGTAGCGTGTAATTGTAAAAAAAAAACCTCATTAGCATTCTAATCATTATTGAATGAAGAAGATCGTATTTATTTTTGATCAGAGCGACGAGGCCTTCCCGGAAGGCCCCATGTTGCTCTAACTAAGCCTACAACTAAGTACGGATCCTTCGAAATTTAGGTTTTTAATAAAACATTGTACCTAAGTATAATTGAACCCGTTACAAATAGTTTAATTAAAATGAGTAACAGATGCGCAAATATAAATTCCGAATTATCTTCAATTATTCAAATCCATTTAGAATGAAATTGTTTTATGAAATATTGGCACATTATTTTATTTCGCAAAAACAAATATAAAAATCAAAAAGATAAATTATCTTTCGATAAAAAATATAAAATAAAACGATTTGTAAAATAGAAAGAGACACTTAAGCGGATTTAGTTATTTTGATATATAATAATAGACTCAGTGCAAAGGGTCGTAAGACTCAATTTTCCATTTTTCCGACCGAATACACCTAATCCTAATGAGAGTTTTACCTTGCCGAAGTAATCCGCGCCGACCGCACAGCGCGTAATAAAATCATTTTGAATAGCTTAATCGCCTTAACAAAGGGGTTTTGAATGCCAAACCTATTATAAAGGGCTTATATTGAAATGATCGATGTAAGAGAAAAGCCTCAAGGCTGTGACACACCTAAATTACGAGACGTCATATTCTGCAGATAGGATTTAACACAACAGAAAGTAGGTAGGACTCTATTCAACTGAAGGTACAGAAACGATACATATCCCTTGCGGGCTAGGCAGGACTAACAACCTAATAAATTATTGAATGATCCCACTTGCTATTGAAATCGAACAAGCATTATGTCCTGAATTGGTTTACAATTTGCCAGAGTCAGCTGAACGTGCGTGCAGTGGTTCGTGCGCCGGACAGATGATTTTGTCGCGATCACAGCAGCCTTGCTGCATCCCACAACACAATGCGCGCCTTTATTTGCAGAAGTAAGATGAGAAAAGAATAAATAAAACAATATTTAGAGATACAGAACCATTCTACACGTGCAATTGGAATTACAGGAGCAGTATTGTCGTGAATTGGTTTGCGATTGCCAGCGCCAACGGAACGTGCGGTGGACAGATGATATCGGCGCGATCGCTGCAATTATTGCTGCACCCCACAAACAATGGGCGCCTTTATTTTCAGTTAGATGAGAAAAGAATGAATAAAACTATATTTAGAGATGCATAAAAATATTCAACCAATGTAACTTAATTTATAGAACTATTCTACACGTGCAATTGGAATTCCACGAGCAGTATTGTCGTGAATTGGTTTGCAATTGCCAGCGCCAATGTAACGTGCGTGCGGTGGACGGATGATATCGGCGCGATCGCTGCAATTATTGCTGCATCCCAATATGGGCGCCTTTATTTTCAGTTAGATGAAAAAAGAATAAATAAAACAGTATTAAAACTAAAAGACACCTACATAAAATATTTAACCAATGTAACTTAATTTATAGAACTATTCTACACGTGCGATTGGAATTCCACGAGCAGTATTGTCGTGAATTGGTTTGCAATTGCCAGCGCCAATGTAACGTGCGGTGGACAGATGATATCGGCGCGATCGCTGCAATTATTGCTGCACCCCACAAACAATGGGCGCCTTTATTTTCAGTTAGATGAGAAAAGAATGAATAAAACAATATTTAGAGATACATACAAATATTCAACCAATGTAACTTAATTTATAGAACTATTCTACACGTGCAATTGGAATTCCACGAGCAGTATTTTCGTGAATTGGTTTGCAATTGCCAGCGCCAATGTAACGTGCGGTGGACAGATGATATCGGCGCGATCGCTGCAATTATTGCTGCACCCCACAAACAATGGGCGCCTTTATTTTCAGTTAGATGAGAAAAGAATGAATAAAACTATATTCAGAGATGCATACAAATATTCAACCAATGTAACTTAATTTATAGAACTATTCTACACGTGCAATTGGAATTCCACGAGCAGTATTGTCGTGAATTGGTTTGCAATTGCCAGCGCCAATGTAACGTGCGGTGGACGGATGATATATCGGCGCGATCGCTGCAATTATTGCTGCATCCTACAATGGGTGCCTCTATTTGCAGTTACACGATTGTGTGAGCTCTCACTTGCTGATTTAATGTTAGGGATGCCATAAAAATGTTGTAGCGTTTTTGGGATAGGTTGAATTTTAACCAAAAATTTGTTATGGTAATTTTTATATGGTATTAAATTGAGTCGTCAGTAAGTCAGTAACCTAAGCCAATCAAGTTTTGTTAAGGATCAAATCCTTAGACTTGAAGTACCATCGAAGATATTGCGATCCCTTGATCGCCCTTCAAGGGAGAGTTTTATTGCCACATTACTCTAAAATAATTCGAAGCACGTCCATACGGAGGTACCTGAATGTCAAAGTCAAACCTTCAAAGAAATTGATATTCTATCATCGTTTTCATCTCGGTCTTTGAAGCGCATTTTTTTGACGTCGACGCTTATTTTTTATTGCGATTAAAAATTATTACTTATTACATTAAAGAAAGTAAGAACAGAAACAAACATATATACTTCCAGGCTCAAAGGTCGTAATGGACATTTAGGTCGTAAAGGACTTGTTGATGCAGTTTTACTCAGTTTTAAATTCTCTATCGATCTCTATATTTTATTTGGTGAAATTCGCAAAAAAAGGACCTTTACGACCTATCTTTTCAGGTCTACAGTCATAACTACAGTCATTAATACATTTTTTTTAATAGTTTTTTGCTTCTCCTCAAAAGTCTCATTTTGTCCTTTATGACCTTTGAGACTGGAGGTATCGAATACAGAATATCCATTTATAATACTACTGTTATCATAGAAATATTTTGAAGGAAATGTGACGATGAATGTTCCTAAGAGCTCTGTTACTGCTGAAAGTGACTTTCTGACAGCGCTCTATTTTATTGCGTTCTTCGGAAACTCATGAGAAAGGATAGAATTTGCATGTGATTTACACAAACAATATAATAACAAAGTTTCCAATTTCAAAACAGGTCGCTGATAAATACGGATACACGAAAACAGAGTTCTCTACGAACATCACTCAATAAAAGTCTATTAAGTCAGCGACAGCCCTAGAGTCAGAATGTATGAGAGTGGAAACGGTTCTATTCTTTGCCACAAACGAAAGTGTCTGCCCGCGGTGTCTGACTTTGATCGAGACTAATAGGAATCGCGACATGTTTTATTGATGCCCATTAAATGCGTTCGCTGACTACACGAGCAAAAATTCCTCGCAGTTCAGAGGATATCGGTAATGGATGGAATAAAACTGGCTGGTTGCTCTATTTGATCAAAATAGCTCTATAAATCGTGGATCACATTCAAAGCAAATGTTTCAAATTGTGACAGCCTTTCATTTAATTTAGCTTTGTCACTTTCTGAATTAGTTATAAATAGAAAATTAATACCAGTCTTTACGGCTTTCAAAGTGAAGTTAGACACTTAAACTCGTAATTACACTAAATTAGGAATACTTGACAATGTCATGTAAATAATCAGATACAGTGGTTTACCTCTGCGGTCATCGCGTGATCATCTATTTCATACAGCGATTGGTTTGGTCGTACATCCCATTGTGTTGTGTCCATTGGATTTGATTGTCACTGACCACAGAAATAATTTGTTTGCCAGAAATAGAAATATTTTTAACTATCCATCCATAAAGGTACATACTTCATTCGCCGTGGTTGGCTGTTCGCTATTGTAGTTAATAATTGACAACTTGCTTATCCCAATTCTAATTTAAAATGTAAAGTACAAAGTTTATTTTATGTTAACATCGATAATGTTTCACCCGCTTTGGAACACGAAATGTAGTTAAATAAGCGGGTAATACTTTTCGATGAAATATGTAAAATGCACTCAGTGTGTGAGATGTAAGTACTTATCGTGAATAATTCTGACAGTGTCCCTCGAATGGTGATAATAATTTGACTCAAATTATTTTTACATCTATAGTACGTACCTTCTACTGCGCTCACCAACCCGCCTGCCAAAGTGGTGAGTATGGCATATACCCCCAATTTTGGGGATGTCCAGCAGTGGACTTTTGTGGCTGATGATGATGATGAGTACGTACCTAAATGTAACAACTGTTACCGCAGTCTTTTCGCAAGAAAAAAAAAATCACATTTAATGTCCATTGCAGCTATTAATTTTGTAGGTCACTTTAGTTTCTTTAGGTGGTTTTCTAAAAACGCATAGTTTTTTTCATCTCATAAATTTTCGTATTTTGTTTGTAACTAACAATTCTTTTGTATTGTACGTGAAATTAATACCATTGCATGTAGGGAAAGAGCGTGCGACGCAAAGCCGGCTTAATCGCCTAGAACTCTAACCAAGTTTTACAACTAACTAATTGGGTTCTAGGCAAGCGCAAATTGGTTTCAGCTTAGTTATTACGCAACAGGACTAGTTGTAAAACAATTAGGAGTATACCATGCCTAGTCCTCTAATTGTTTTATAGGGATTAGGTACCTTCCTGTATGTTTTCATAGGTACGAGTACCTCAACAACCATAATTCTTTCATCATTATTTCCTTGTCTAAAGGAAAATCTTTAATGATAAATATGTAAAGGGGTTTTCGTAATATGAGGCAGGAGCCGTATTTTTGAATCACTCGTACTCCAATGCGCATATGAAAGAGTAACTTTCGCATGCGATTTTCATACAATTTTCCATGCGAACGTTAGTCCTTCATAATGTGAATTCGATTCGAGTGATTCAAAAATACGGCTCCTAACAGGATGTACCAGTATATTCTTTTATACGCTCTTAAAAATATTTTAAGTAATTAATTACGCTAGGTATTTCCCGTGCCTGCTGATGAAATATTTAATAAAACCCTCCAATTTGTTTCAGATACTGCAGCTGACAGCAAAGGTCAGTTTCCTGAAAACATGAAATTTTCAATATCGTGTGATATAACTCCCATTTTATCGTCACATTTACCCCGGGCACAAGCAGGTTGGCAGGTTGGCGGGTTGACGTAAAATTTCATTGTTACCTGGTGGGGTTGTTAAGTTATAACCTTAATGTACTACGTGACAACCTGTCGGGTTTTATTGGCTGAGTTTTGAACTGGAGTCAGATGTTACAAGTGGAATTATACTATATTCTGTAGTATTTAGTTACAAACTTATGTTTAGTATAAGTAGGTAATTCAGAAGTTTTTAGAATGTGTCTTGGATTCTATTATCTATCCTATTAAATTGGTTTTATTTATGGAAATTCAAGATATACGATATCTGAGCCATTTGTTTGTCGAATTTCCTTGAATCTTTTTTTCAAGAATCTTAATTAACGCCGTTTCATATTTGAGTTATTTTTAACTTATTTATTATAATTTATAACAAAAGACGCCGTTGACAATAATAAAAAATAAGAGGCAAGCGCTATTGGAATTTCTATGAAAGGAACACGAAAATATAATTGGGAAATAAAAATTGAAAGGCAAAACGGCATTGCAAACTTTTATAATTACTACGAATCAAAAATATGCGACAATGTTCGGTAGCGTTAATGGGTACAATCGATACTGTCTCTGCATGTCTAAAAAAACGAGATTGGTACAAAGCAAATTACAAGTAAACAATCATCTACAGGAGAAAAAAATAATTATAATTGGTAAATATTAAATAGATTACAAAACTATACGTCCCGCCAAAGTGGTCACTAGTAACACCAATAGAAAATCCTGCAGAAACTTCAGTGCAAATTGAATTAATGTTGAACAAAATAATCTTTACTTCTTTGTAATAGAGGTGTAAATAAAGTATTTGCAAATTGAGTTAAGCCATCACAATAAAAATGATTCACGGCCTCTCTCGTCTGGTGTAAATCAGTAATTTGTGAGAACACAATGGCTCACAAATAATTGTTTACAAATTTCATTCAAAAGGTGCTTCCGTGCCATTAAAGAGGCTTTGTGCTTCCATGAACCAGTCTAATTTGATTTACAGTGTTTGATTTATTTTAACGAGCAAATAATTATGACTTCATTTTTGTTGTACCTAATTATGTATGGGGTATGTCGTAAATAATGTCCAATCTCTTTCCTTGATCACGCCTGTATCCCTAATGGGATAGGCAGAGCAAAAAAAACGACCTAAACATAGGTTGTTCCGCCACGTCTGACAAGTTTCGAGGGCTAATACAGATGATGATTATGTATATTGCTATAGTGACGGGTTGTCAGCCCATCGCCTAAATTGCAATACACTGAAACCCTTGATTCCCTTAGCTTATTTTTACAGCATGCACGGGAGGAGATGCAGCTGGCACATTCTACGTTTTTCTATCTCTCTCAGTCCAGCATGGAAGTAACCTTGTATCTAGCTAGATATAGTACAGTAATATTTTCTTTAGTAGGTACAGTACAATAATGACAATACTCTACACTTGTATTTATGAAAATTGAAAACCGTTGATACCATTCAAATTCGAATTTCAACCAATCAGCGGAGAGTGCTAGTTACACACGAGGTAGCCATTGGTTATCTAAGTGCAGTGGGTTCTTCTGTCAATGATCGGTCACAATGGCTGGTGTGAAGTATTTGCTGCCTGCACAATACTGCAGACGGACAAAGGAAAGCTATTCTGGTAGCACATTCACCGCACACGAGTAATACTAACATAAGATAAAGGCTATACTATAATATCCCTATGGCTATGGGGAAGACAGAGCGTTCATTTTAATTGCGTCTTCTTAGGTACAATTTATGAGCATTAATTCGAACATGAGTCTGTCTGAAAGGTTGCCTGGTAGAAATTGCTAGAGTCTGCATTAGTGACGTGACAGTCTCTGCGGTCAGCTCATCGCCTAACTGCCTATGCACATAATTGGATTTCATTTTAGTGTTATCCGTTAGTCGATGCTTTTCATACGGGCAGTAGGTGCAGCGCTGGAATGAAATGTTAGTAGATAGTATCTGCGTGCGTACAGAATTGGACTTTCCTGAATCTGTTCAGGTTCCGTAGCATTCAGAGACACCGGGATTGATTTGAGGGTTCTTCCAGTGTGTGCACTGCACTATTGGACCATGGGCGGCGGTGTAGACACGGGCTTAAATTGTTGTGTTGGAGACTATTGTTGGCTGGTAAATAGGAACGACACAGACATCTTGAGGAGTAAGGCAACGAAGATACAATAGATTGAATAACTGTGTGAGAAAATGCACATTTATAATAATGATAGCCATTCGGCGCTGCAAACGACACGACTTAACTGATATAAGTAACATCAGAGAACAGAAAGAGACGGCAATAGTTTTAGTTGAGATTTTGTCAAGTCGAATTCTTACCGAATTCCTACCATAATGTGTTTTAGGTAGGTAACGTTCCAAATTTTCAAATCGGATAGTTATAAAAACGAAGATTTACTCTGATATTTTCCTGTATTATTATGATAATAATTCAGATAGAATATTAAAAAAACAAGGCAAACCCTTATAAATCAGCCTCACTACACAAATAACAACAAATCATTTCGCATTTCAAAGAAAATGTAATAAACGTCGCATTATTTTCGGTATCTCCGAAACACAATTATTAAGGTAGGCGACATTGAACAACAAAAGCCACAGATCTGTCAAGTTTTATCTTCAGTGAACATTAGAAATGAAAGGGAGGGTGTAGAATTATTGGTCAGAGTAGTGTTTTCAGTCAATAGCCCGGTAAAAATACTGTTTTTTAAAACATTAATTCATAATAGCTAAATTTTTTGTATATCTTACTTTCATATGCATTGAAGAGACTATATTATTTTCGAGCCACACATTTATTACATAACAATAAAGATTCGTTATTTAAAAGGGTCTCTGTGGCTAAAAAGAAGGTCAATAAATTAACCTTTTTATGGAATAATAAAAAATAATTGGTATGGAAATATTGTTGGATTTTTATATAAAAGAAAATTACATTTAGCTATTAAAACAAGAACAAAGAAAGATATGTACGTACATGCAGTTATCTACATTTTTTTTGAGTTTAAAAAATTATCATGACTTTCGTCTTAAAAATAAATAAATAGATTTTTTTTTGTGTGATTTCTTCGGTAAATGATAGGGGAGAATTTATAATCTACTTATAAAATGTAATAATTTAGTTATTTTGAATTATTTCCGTTTCGCCATACAAGCCCGGCGTAGATTGACTGGGCTACAAGCCCCAGGTCCTAAGACAATACTGGACATGAGCAAACACTGACTGGTTTACAAAGGCTTCTTCTCCTCAAATACTTAAAAGCCTAAAGCCATATAATGTCATGCTAATGTTATAAATATCTAGAATTAATTAAATATGTAGGTACTTACAATGTCAAGTTTAATAAAACAAAATATATTTATTGCCTATGTGTAGACAGAGGTTTCTAGTTTCTAGTTCTAGGTCTGTTTAGTCCCAAATGTGTCAAACGATCTAAACTTCACAAGCAACATTAATTGTGTTTTGAAAATGTTTTCACACAAAGCCGTTTTAGAAAATTACAGTCAAGTATTTATAAACTGAACTTAAATTGAATTGTAATGAAGATTTTTTGCTGCTTTCTTTTATTCCTGAGGCAAATTAAATATGTACTTTTCCCGTATTTAAACTACAAGGGAATAATGAAATGAATAAAAAAAATATTCTTATTATATAGTTAGCATTTCTGTTGTTGCAAAAAGCAATTAATATTTCCATCTACAATTAGCTGAGTTTCATGTCTCTGTTCCTTTTGTTCGGTTTTGCTCCGGCTTTGTACTTCTAATTAATTATTTATCAAAGGGTTTAAGCTCTTTAGATGGATATTACAGCTAATGTTATAATCCTACTGTATACACGAGGATTATGAGCGCCAACTTATAATCAAAAAGGCAATGTTTATTTTTGTTTATGTTTATTATGTTAGAGGATGATTTGCTTCCTGTCTTTTTCAAGATTATCGTTCATTCGGAATAAATAAATTTAAAGAACTGTATGGGCGTTTTTTGAATAGACGGCCCGTCGGAGTAGAAAAACAGAGCCACAGCATCGTGACGGTACCGTCGCCGTGCCGTTGCCGTGCCGTTGCCGTGCCGTTGCCGTTGATCGGTCAAAGGAAAAGAAAGAGTTTTCACACAATTCCTCAATGAATGTTGGTTTAGTCACACTTGGCTTTGCTAAGCTTTTCTCACAATATTTGCTCCTTTTGTCCATTTATCAGACTGGGTTCGCGACACATCTCCGAGGAAGCAGAAGCGACAAAATAAAGATACAGAGATAAGTCCATTTACGACAGATTTGAGCTTCAAGCCTTTTAGAAGTAACGAAGCGAAGAAAGCTGCTTATAGAAATGGAGCTACTCAGGGTCGTCATCTTGTAGATAAATTGAATTACTATAACATTATTATTTTTATGAAAATTTG
Organism: Scrobipalpa atriplicella; assembly: GCA_029255725.1. NCBI lineage: Eukaryota > Metazoa > Arthropoda > Insecta > Lepidoptera > Gelechiidae > Scrobipalpa > Scrobipalpa atriplicella. Next base: position 41,932 of record JARACY010001972.1, read on the forward strand.
AAACTTTCACCCTTTACAGGCGCCGTTGAGGGTAGAAACATTTTTGGGGCTCTAAGAGCATCTAAGTAGGTATAAAAAGAAAAACAATATATAGTGCCGCCGTGCAACCCTAACCCAAAAACCTATACCTTGAACTACGTGATCTAGATACGGCACAGGAATTACCTAGTGGGTCACTGATGTTAACAATGCTGTCTACCTAGAGATTGATTGTATTTAGGAGGTCAAAAGACAAACAAAATGTTCAATCCACTGTTAACCGTGGATTTCCTGTTTATGCTATTTATTATTATTTTTTGCTAAATATAAGATAATTATAATTATTCTGTAACTGCAAATACGTTCGCAACCAATTTAACATTTTTCTTACGCTATTTTAAACTGAATCCTGTTGAAGTTCACTGAGGAGTCAGCTTTATTGCTATTTTGTTATTAAACGCTTTGTTATTAAGCGTTATAGCTACTGATCAATAAACTATAAAACCAAGCTCAAAGCAGCCTCAAGATATTAAACGAAGCTGTGATGAACTCGGTGCTTACATAACCCATCTTAGAAGACAATCGAGCCAGAATAAATCCCGATCTTGAACGGATATTGCAGACCGGCTTTCAATATCGTAGCGGTGAAAAGAGTCTATTTTTGAAAAGCAATAAAGGGGGATAAAAGACAGATGCATCGACTCACTCACACGAGTAGGACAGGCAGTTTGCTGTCGTGTGAATATTGTCTGGATGCTGAAGAGGTAAATAAAAGTTCAGTCAAGGGTTGGTTGTTGGAGAGACATGAGGGGTCAATTTTGACACATTTTAAAAAATCTTATTTGGAAAATCGTCTGTATAGAAGTAGTTATCTTCACATTACATGTTATCTTCTTCCCAGTGATGCGCTCTTGACAGAGTGATCGGATTACTCCGATAGCATCCTAAAGTTGAGGTTTCCCGGCTTGAAAACACTTCCTGGCAAAGCTGTCGTTTCTGGCGGCACCCATTTCTTAACTAATTTTAATATAGCGCCGATAATATTGTATATTCTTTGATAGCGCTGTCAAGATAGCAAATAAACACATGATATTGACATTTCTAATCTAACGTAAGGCACTTAAAATAAGGATATTTACGAAGTAAGCATCTATAAAAATGCCATGTGCTTGTTTGCTATCTCGTTCACATGTCAAAATTTAGAAAGTGACAGTGCTATTTAAAATTAATTAGGAATGCCGACAGACTCAAAAGCAATGTCTCTACATTTCTGTCGATTCAGCGCGGTTATGTATGAATACTCCTAATAAGTTTCCCAGGTGTATGTGAGTGGGCTTGTCTTGTCTCCGAGCCGCAGCGGGCCCAGCGGGAGGAGCTGTAAATTGAAAACTGAACGAGTTACGGCCCCGGAGCCTCGGGGTCCCCTATTGCGATTCCGATAGATACCATGTGTCACTTGCTACAGATCTTTACATGTGTATCGATGTCGATATGAAACAGAAAATCGTCTGTAGATTGAAATACATACCAACAGTCACGCAAATAGTCTATAATATGGAGTACGTAGAGCTGTAAATTGAAAACTGAACGAGTTACGACCCTAGAGCCTTTTGGGGGCTCCCCCCACATCCTATTGTAATTCCAAAAATACCATGCCACTACTAGCTAGAAATCTTTACACCAATATGAAACAGCAAATCGTGTTTAGGTGTCCCGACTGAAACATTCGTTGAAAAGCAGATTGAAATCTGAATGAAGAGTCTCTTTAAGTGTTTTAAGAGTAGGACTATTGTTAGTAGAAATCTGTTGGATATTCTAAATATCCACCTCCATGCACGTAGTACTATCAACTGGCTGGTCTCTCTGTCGCAGAGACAGCGTCAATAGGAAATGTTATTGGTACAATGACTTTAGATTTTTCTCTTGTCCAGACAAGGCCTTACCTATCCAAATTATATTCATTATATATCTTTACGCTCATATCCACTGTGTGTATCATTTTGCTCTGGGCCCATAACATTGTACACAAAGAGATATAATATTTTAGTGCTTTAAATCACAAAAAAATATACAGCGGTCTTCAACATTTTCCAACAAGTACTTACAAAAAGGTACAAAATCACTACGAATTTAACATTTGACTGCTCCCGGACCGAGTTTAGCAAACGCAAAAGTAAAACATTTTAAAACAGCACTCCTCCTTTGATAGAGTTTTTACTTTGTTATCTTTAGTAGCTGCATTTTAAACACGGTAATAAATGTTCACGTGTTCGGATTTCGAATAGCAATAAAACCTATAAATCTTTGGCTTTTACTAAACTGCCCTGTCTCTCGTTGCTTCTATTTGTTTTTTTTTTATTTCTAACAATATAGTGCTGCGGGTGTTATTTGATAAACGTAACTTTCTAAAATGAATTTTCCAGGTCAGGCAAGGGTCCCTGTAATCTGATATTTTCCGCACCCATCCAAATAACAGGGTTTACGGTTGTTTTATTTCTATTTGTTTTCTATCTGATAATAAAACGCTACCTTTTGTAAGTACTTGTTGGAAAATGTTGAAGACCGCTGTATATTTTTTTGTGATTTAAAGCACTAAAATATTATATCTCTTTGTGTACAATGGTTATGGGCCCAGAGCAAATGATACACACAGTGGATATGAGCGTAAAGATATATAATGAATATAATTTGGATAGGTAAGGCCTTGTCTGGACAAGAGAAAAATCTAAAGTCATTGTACCAATAACATTTCCTATTGACGCTGTCTCTGCGACAGAGAGACCAGCCAGTTGATAGTACTACGTGCATGGAGGTGGATATTTAGAATATCCAACAGATTTCTACTAACAATAGTCCTACTCTTAAAACACTTAAAGAGACTCTTCATTCAGATTTCAATCTGCTTTTCAACGAATGTTTCAGTCGGGACACCTAAAACACGATTTGCTGTTTCATATTGGTGTAAAGATTTCTAGCTAGTAGTGGCATGGTAATTTTGGAATTACAATAGGATGTGGGGGGAGCCCCCAAAAGGCTCTAGGGTCGTAACTCGTTCAGTTTTCAATTTACAGCTCTACGTACTCCATATTATAGACTATTTGCGTGACTGTTGGTATGTATTTCAATCTACAGACGATTTTCTGTTTCATATCGACATCGATACACATGTAAAGATCTGTAGCAAGTGACACATGGTATCTATCGGAATCGCAATAGGGACCCCGAGGCTCCGGGGCCGTAACTCGTTCAGTTTTCAATTTACAGCTCCTCCCGCTGGGCCCGCTGCGGCTCGGAGACAAGACAAGCCCACTCACATACACCTGGGAAACATATTAGGAGTATTCATACATAAACCGCGCTGAATCGACAGAAATGTAGAGACATTGCTTTTGAGTCTGTCGGCATTCCTTAATTAATTTTAAAATAGCACTGTCACTTTCTAAATTTTGACATGTGAACGAGATAGCAAACAAGCACATGGCATTTTTATAGATGCTTACTTCGTAAATATCCTTATTTTAAGTGCCTTACGTTAGATTAGAAATGTCAATATCATGTGTTTATTTGCTATCTTGACAGCGCTATCAAAGAAAATACAATATTATCGGCGCTATATTAAAATTAGTTAAGAAATGGTGCCGCCAGAAACGACAGCTTTGCCAAGGAAGTGTTTTCAAGCCGGGAAACCTCAACTTTAGGATGCTATCGGAGTAATCCGATCACTCTGTCAAGAGCGCATCACTGGGAAGAAGATAACATGTAATGTGAAGATAACTACTTCTATACAGACGATTTTCCAAATAAGATTTTTTAAAATGTGTCAAAATTGACCCCTCATGTCTCTCCAACAACCAACCCTTGACTGAACTTTTATTTACCTCTTCAGCATCCAGACAATATTCACACGACAGCAAACTGCCTGTCCTACTCGTGTGAGTGAGTCGATGCATCTGTCTTTATATCCCCCTTTATTGCTTTTCAAAAATAGACTCTTTTCACCGCTACGATATTGAAAGCCCGGTCTGCAATATCCGTTCAAGATCGGGATTTATTCTGGCTCGATTGTCTTCTAAGATGGGTTATGTAAGCACCGAGTTCATCACAGCTTCGTTTAATATCTTGAGGCTGCTTTGAGCTTGGTTTTATAGTTTATTGATCAGTAGCTATAACGCTTAATAACAAAGCGTTTAATAACAAAATAGCAATAAAGCTGACTCCTCAGTGAACTTCAACAGGATTCAGTTTAAAATAGCGTAAGAAAAATGTTAAATTGGTTGCGAACGTATTTGCAGTTACAGAATAATTATATTTATCTTATATTTAGCAAAAAATAATAATAAATAGCATAAACAGGAAATCCCGGTTAACAGTGGATTGAACATTTTGTTTGTCTTTTGACCTCCTAAATACAATCAATCTCTAGGTAGACAGCATTGTTAACATCAGTGACCACTAGTAATTCCTGTGCCGTATCTAGATCACGTAGTTCAAGTATAGGTTTTTGGGTTAGGGTTGCACGGCGGCACTATATATTGTTTTTCTTTTTATACCTACTTAGATGCTCTTAGAGCCCCAAAAATGTTTTCTACCCTCAACGGCGCCTGTAAAGGGTGAAAGTTTCAAATTTTCATAAAATAATAATGTTATAGTAATTCAATTTATCTACAAGATGACGACCCTGAGTAGCTCCATTTTCTATAAGCAGCTTTCTTCGCTTCGTTACTTCTAAAAGGCTTGAAGCTCAAATCTGTCGTAAATGGACTTATCTCTGTATCTTTATTTTGTCGCTTCTGCTTCCTCGGAGATGTGTCGCGAACCCAGTCTGATAAATGGACAAAAGGAGCAAATATTGTGAGAAAAGCTTAGCAAAGCCAAGTGTGACTAAACCAACATTCATTGAGGAATTGTGTGAAAACTCTTCTGTTTCCTTTGACCGATCAACGGCAACGGCACGGCAACGGCACGGCAACGGCACGGCGACGGTACCGTCACGATGCTGTGGCTCTGTTTTTCTACTCCGACGGGCCGTCTATTCAAAAAACGCCCATACAGTTCTTTAAATTTATTTATTCCGAATGAACGATAATCTTGAAAAAGACAGGAAGCAAATTCATCCTCTAACATAATAAACATAAACAAAAATAAACATTGCCTTTTTGATTATAAGTTGGCGCTCATAATCCTCGTGTATACAGTAGGATTATAACATTAGCTGTAATATCCATCTAAAGAGCTTAAACCCTTTGATAAATAATTAATTAGAAGTACAAAGCCGGAGCAAAACCGAACAAAAGGACAGAGACATGAAACTCAGCTAATTGTAGATGGAAATATTAATTGCTTTTTGCAACAACAGAAAATGCTAACTATATAATAAGAATATTTTTTTTATTCATTTCATTATTCCCTTGTAGTTTAAATACGGGAAAAGTACATATTTAATTTGCCTCAGGAATAAAAGAAAGCAGCAAAAAATCTTCATTACAATTCAATTTAAGTTCAGTTTATAAATACTTGACTGTAATTTTCTAAACGGCTTTGTGTGAAAACATTTTCAAAACACAATTAATGTTGCTTGTGAAGTTTAGATCGTTTGACACATTTGGACTAAACAGACCTAGAACTAGAAACTAGAAACCTCTGTCTACACATAGGCAATAAATATATTTGTTTTATTAAACTTGACATTGTAAGTACCTACATATTTAATTAATTCTAGATATTTATAACATTAGCATGACATTATATGGCTTTAGGCTTTTAAGTATTTGAGGAGAAGAAGCCTTTGTAAACCAGTCAGTGTTTGCTCATGTCCAGTATTGTCTTAGGACCTGGGGCTTGTAGCCCAGTCAATCTACGCCGGGCTTGTATGGCGAAACGGAAATAATTCAAAATAACTAAATTATTACATTTTATAAGTAGATTATAAATTCTCCCCTATCATTTACCGAAGAAATCACACAAAAAAAAATCTATTTATTTATTTTTAAGACGAAAGTCATGATAATTTTTAAACTCAAAAAAAATGTAGATAACTGCATGTACGTACATATCTTTCTTTGTTCTTGTTTTAATAGCTAAATGTAATTTTCTTTTATATAAAAATCCAACAATATTTCCATACCAATATTTTTTATTATTCCATAAAAAGGTTAATTTATTGACCTTCTTTTTTAGCCACAGAGACCCTTTTAAATAACGAATCTTTATTGTTATGTAATAAATGTGTGGCTCGAAAATATATAGTCTCTTCAATGCATATGAAAGTAAGATATACAAAAAATTTAGCTATTATGAATTAATGTTTTAAAAAACAGTATTTTTACCGGGCTATTGACTGAAAACACTACTCTGACCAATAATTCTACACCCTCCCTTTCATTTCTAATGTTCACTGAGATAAAACTTGACAGATCTGTGCTTTTGTTGTTCAATGTCGCCTACCTTAATAATTGTGTTTCGGAGATACCGAAAATAAATGCGACGTTTATTACATTTTCTTTGAAATGCGAAATGATTTGTTGTTATTTGTGTAGTGAGGCTGATTTATAAGGGTTTGCCTTGTTTTTTTAATATTCTATCTGAATTATTATCATAATAATACAGGAAAATATCAGAGTAAAATCTTCGTTTTTATAACTATCCGATTTGAAAATTTGGAACGTTACCTACTTAAAACACATTATGGTAGGAATTCGGTAAGAATTCGACTTGACAAAATCTCAACTAAAACTATTGCCGTCTCTTTCTGTTCTCTGATGTTACTTATATCAGTTAAGTCGTGTCGTTTGCAGCGCCGAATGGCTATCATTATTATAAATGTGCATTTTCTCACACAGTTATTCAATCTATTGTATCTTCGTTGCCTTACTCCTCAAGATGTCTGTGTCGTTCCTATTTACCAGCCAACAATAGTCTCCAACACAACAATTTAAGCCCGTGTCTACACCGCCGCCCATGGTCCAATAGTGCAGTGCACACACTGGAAGAACCCTCAAATCAATCCCGGTGTCTCTGAATGCTACGGAACCTGAACAGATTCAGGAAAGTCCAATTCTGTACGCACGCAGATACTATCTACT
>JARACY010001973.1:0-48988 GCA_029255725.1 Scrobipalpa atriplicella
TTCGAAGGTTTCGGATATTTTTTTCACATAGTTCATATTGTAAATTAGGTATAGTGACTACTATTTTTTGTAATTTTTACTTAACCATTATTAATGTTCCGTATATGTTCCCGCAAACTTACTCACCCTATTGGGGAAGCACTTTTAATAGTGCTATCATGTAATAGTAGGATTGTGTGAGGAAAAAAACGTTCTTTTAATCGAGATAGAAAAATTTTGGGTACCTTGATTAAAATATTTACTGAATCTCAAAGAGCTAAAATAAATTCGAGGTAAGCAAAATAAATACCTAGTTTATTTTCTATTCTTTACACCTTTCTCCCATTAGATCAAATTGATATTTTCATAGAAATTAATATTAAGCTACTACTATTTTCTACAGAACCTAATTAACATAGATGGAATATAGCATTGAAGCTGAATAGAGTTGGGAATTTAAAATATTCGGCATTCCTAATCTACTAAGACAAAAGAACACGCATTCACCCACACATCCATAAATGTGTGTGTTTTATACACACACACACACACACACACACACACACACACATACGGGACTAGAATTCGGCCGCGAAATGTGAAAGCTCCGAATAAAGGTGTTGTTTTAATTACATTATCAGGGACGCACACTCGTACCTACCGCCACCGACCCTTCTCAGCCCGAAAGACATTCAAATAATAGTCTTTGGAGAAAAGTGGGGCCCACAGATAATTGAAGGTGGATAGAAGTGGTATCTTAATTTTCTTATAATGTCTTCTCTTTTGATACAGCTACTACGAACGATCATGTTACTATAGGTTTATAAAATAGAAATCATTGGCACCTCGTACAGCAGCTGTATTTACAAAAAAATAACTAAAACATGACAGTTAATTTTTTTCAAAGACCCATGTGGCTCCACCTGGTCTGATCAGAATAACACCATCTTCGATTCGAATATCGTAAAGCCGAAAGTAAGGGATCCAGATAATATACAGGGAAAATGGCAGCAGTGCTTTGTGTAATATACAATACAATATTTTCCAATGCGTTTGCCATGTCAACTCATTTTCCAGGAAAGATGAGGCCCATCCCGTGTCTAGCAGTGTATAGTTGCGGGTTGCGACTGATTTAGTAAGTTGGTTATAGTGGCGGCGCTCAAACCTGACCATCAAAAATTGATGCCACTTCTAGAAAGTTCAACTATCTAAGGGGGGCCTTGTAGGCGTCGGTGTTGCCAGGGTAAGGAAGTTTTGATTGCGATTCGACTGTCACGGGTGACGGGCTCGATGAATTGTCCTCCAGAGGACATGTGTACGAAGTTTGCGTCTTTGTGCTAAGGTTGTAGGCCTTACGTGATATTGATATCTGTAGAAGGACCATAAAACACGGTTCATTTAATAACATTTAATAAGTATTATCGTAATGTAATGTCCACTCTGTCTCAAGAACATCTTCTGTCTAGCCTAGACTAAACTAAATCTAGTTTTTGTACGAGTTCTAGAAAACACCGAAAACGCGTGATTTTTAATTTAAACGTGGAAAAGTTGTATAATATTGAATTAAGAGTGCTTGCCTATACCTATTACACACGAATGTATATTCATGTATTTCGTTTGTAATATAAAGCCAAAAATTTACTGGATCCTGAGCATTGAGCAACCTAAGTAAATTGCAAGCTTCATTTTTCACTCCATTACCTCTCACCTATCTTTGTTCAAAACTTCCAACTGAACACGCACACATACAACCACGTTAACACCGAAAACGCACACACTCACACAAACTTGGAACAAAAGTTGTCCGGGGGTGAGTTGACCAATAGCATGCATTTAACCCTTCAAGGATTAGAGGCATTGTTTCAAACTGAGCGCGGGCTGTTTGAATTTGGAACGCCGCCATTTTGCTCATTTAAAATGGACGCTAACAATGGTCACATTGTTCGCTATGCAGGTCCGATGTCGCATTGTTTTAGCGGTTTCTAATTTTGTGCAGTTTTTTTCTAGACTCTACAATTTAGAGTCTACATGGAAATGTAGTTTGTGAATTTAGCGAGGGTGGAGTAGGTAATTATTCTCTTTATGGGAGTGAATAATTGACACTAAAGGATAAATTTTTTGTGAATTTTATAGAATTTAAATGACAAAATACGTTTTCCATAATTGCGATTTAATTATTACAATTATTACGAAGTGCAATGTTTTCTTTCATAATCACCTCAACATCATTAATTTGTTCAAAATCTTTATTCAATAATATGTTTTTAAACTTTTGTTGTTATTTACAAAAAAAAAATACTATTCACGATTGTGTAATTCATGATAAACACATTACATTGCCTGCAACCATTTATTAAGTTCAACTTCAAAAAGCAAGCCCATCAAACGAACTATAGAAAAATTAGTTTGACGTAACGTCGGTACAAAATCCCTAAAACCGGAATTTCTAGTTTCCTTTGTGCTCTTCTAGGGTCACGTAACTAGTCCATTCTTTTGAATTCATGCGACCAACTGGCGGTGGACAACAAAAAAAATATTACTCGATTTGGACCAATATTGTCCAATTTTCGGTAATAAAGTTTTGTCAACAGTAGGCGCGGTGACTATAGTAACCCTAGGGTTAGCTGACAAATTATTATCAGTCGAAAATAATGTACGTGTTGATGTTTCGGCTTTGGCCATCATCGATCATTTTTGGGAGTAATTTTTGTGCCCTAAAGTATCATTTTGTGTTTGAGTCATAGACATATGTAACAAAGTAGCCTGTAGAAATTGTGTGAAGCTTGGCTATTCTTGCAAAATTTATTAGCAGCACTATGCTATTTTCTTAACTGTTAATTTTAGATTACGTAACCGAATACAGAACATTAACAGTTTATTTTTTTATACGATTTTTGAAAACTACATAAACTCAACTGGTCAAACCGAAGCAGATAAATAAGTAACCTTTTGTGCTATTAGCTAAATTACGATACTTTGATAATAATTATTACCATTTATGTACTTACACAAATTTATGTGGGCGTGGATTACTGGTAGGTGCTGTAGTAGTAGCTAGCGGTCGCCCAATAGTCTAGCAGTTGTCGTTTGTATGCTAATACCAACTAATACTGAATCTGCCTACTAGACCAACTTTCGCATACAAGTCTTTCATATGTTTCATACTATCCACAGTTACTTATTATTAATTTTTGTTATTGTATGTTCACATCTTAGGTTATAGAGTCTGTTCGAAAAGAGAACAGGCATAGAATCGGAGGGCGCACATTTGTATTAACTATTCCACGGCTGGTTGCGTGGCGTTTATGCCTAGGTCTTTGACCTAAAACCTCCAAAATTTAATGTAGAAGGTTACTGTTAAAGACTTGGGCATAATCCTCACATGACCAAGCGACAGTTAATTAAATACAAATGCGCGCCCTCAAATTCCATGCCTGTTCTCTTTTCGAACAGACTCTACGAGCTTTATCAAATTAATCTGTTAAACTAAGTAATGCTCATTATAATATATGCACACATCGATGTGTTTGACTGTCAAATCGGTATAAGTTATCATAGATTTAAATAACAGCTTGGTGACTTTCATACCCTTTTATTGACATTGCTTCCATTTTATCTACCTACCAGCTTAACTTTAGCTGTAAATTAGTACTCTCATATACCTACCAGTCTGAAAAACCAAGATCTCCTTGAGAAACCTTCCCAATCAGCCGGCCTCAGCTGGACGCAGCGGAGTGTGCTCAACCCTGCTAATGTGTCAAAGGAACTCTTTAACCAGTATTTACACCCTTTATCTTAGATAGATGGATACATTTGGCTGCTTCAAGTGCAAGGATTTACAAGTTTTTATAAAATAACGGTAAAAATAATAATCTTAATGTAGACATTGGGTATTTGAATCAAATATTATTAGCATGGACTCGGTATAACAAAATCTGATGACTTCACTTGTAATAGAATAGAATGAAATTTTATTTGGTAATAAATTTTACAAAAATTAAACTTATAAATACTACTAAAGTTAAACAAAATTTACACCAAAGTGGCTGCCACTCAACATATTTTATTGGGCTTTTTAGGCTCAGAGCTGGTCTTCCGTGGCCTCCGTTTCATTTCAAAGCGCTTCTAATAACCAAAATGCGGCAAGAAAATACCGAGGATCCACATCATAAGCCGCAAGAAGATATTAGATAAACATATCTAGCAACATAGAGTATATTTTTAATACTTTTCTTAAGTATCACTTTAATAATAGCTTCTTATTAATCATATAGCTACTGTCATAGACAGTACCAGCAGCTCTCAATCACGCTGGTCTCAGCTGGACGCAGCGGAGTGCGCTCGACCCTGCTAATGCGTCAAAGGCTGCAGCTTACAGGACACCGATTGTCTCTGATTGCTACTTACCCATTATCCATACCGTCATGTCTTACCAAAAGTAGATGCCTAGACCTTTTAAATTAAATGCAAATCAGTATAAATATATCAACTCATGTAATACAACTTTTCTTAATAGACGAGTAAAATAAAATAAAAATTGTTACTTTGATTCGAGTGTAGTGAGAAAGTGGTAATAACCAATCAATCTATGGCTGTATGAAATGCATAAAAATAAGTCTGTAATAATAAGGCGCGGTTCTGTACAAATAAATAAAATGATTCTATTTTCTTCATGGTACAAAGGGCATGGCATTTAGGAAGCGGTGCGGTGCCGACGCGTTGCCAGTGCGCCGCCTTTGTATGTAATTTACGTCTGCGCAGCGCAGCTTGATTTGAAGTTTCTTTACAAAAACGGCTCACCGGCGACGGCTCACCGCTTCCTATTTGCCATGCATGCGCCTAAAACAATTTTCAAAACATGTTTTATACAGTATAATAAAAAAGGTTTATTTAATATAGCTAATAAAATTCATAAGAGTGGTAAAAAAAGGATCAGGCAGAAAGTTAAAGCACCTAAATGTAAGACATTCAGAAGATCGTTTTTTTAAATGTTATACAGTAAAAAAAAAAGAAATATTAGATGTTGTTACATCAACCACAACGGAACCCAAGAACATCACTACACAAAACGCAATACTGTTGAAATAAAAATAAAAAAAACTTTAATTAGTGCTATACCGGCAGCTGCATTCTCCGAATTGCCACTTATCGCCGATTGTTAGTGTTGCCACTTCCCGCGTGGTTTTTTAATGAATTTATCACGTGGCAATACTATTGAAAGCTAGGGTTGCCAATTAAAATCTCCGATTGTGCGGTGGCTTTGAAGTGTTCAAGGTTTTTCAGAGCACTGAAGTGCAGGTGTTAACAGCACATTTTTTATTTTTATCTTTCATAATCACGTGCTTTTCTGAAGTCTGTAACTATGTTTATTTTAGTAAGCAATAAATTTTTACTTTATTTATTTAACAGTTTATTGTATACAGAAACATAATATTATACTGAACAATTACATAGGAAACTAAGACACAACAGGCACTGCTTATTTCTCAAAATAAATTTCTTACAGCAGACCTAAAATTTAAGAAAGTGGAATAAATAGCATACGCATTGGTATACGCCTTATAATAAACTATTCAACTACATAACACAAGTGAAAGTAGTATGAAACAATGAAGTAAAACGCTACCATTCAAATTAATATGACATTTCTTTTAAAAAACATATTTTACTAAAAATACCAAAATCAAACAATTTATAGATAAAACAGTGGCCAAATACAAAACTAGAATATTTAAATATAAATACAGGATATTTATGCATTCACAACAGATCTAAGGGCAGACTTGTTAGATATTACGTCTTTAACATACCATAAATGAAAAGAAAAAAATACTGTACAAAATTATTATACTTGCCAAAGTACGTATTATTTTCTCGTTGGCTCTTATTTCTCAGATATAAAATGCAACGGATATTAAAATCGACTACTGCGTACAATTCTTCGGACGAGCTAACCACCCGTGCTAGCAATTGCACTGGCCAGTAATTAAAAACTCGTTTTCCTTAGCTTTTTTCGAATATTCTTGCAATTAATCGTACTTTTTTATTCTAGAACGTTCTAGATTTAAAATAAAACCTGTGTAGATTTGTGATTTGGTTACGTTGGAAGCTACGAAGTCTCTACGCCGTAGACATAGCTACGATTCGTAGAAAGCCAATCTGAAATTATTTACTCACAAGATTTTCCTTAGAACTTTAGTTTTAATCCTGCTCATGGAATATTAACGTACTATATAAAATAATATCAGTTTCCTAGAACAGGTTCTTTATTACCGCTTTTCATAAAATGGAACTACTATTGCTTCTAGGTTATAATGAAACATAATGTAGAACCGAAATGCACTTGCAGTCCACAAAACAGTTCCCACAGTCTCTGTCAATGCAAGTTGTACTAAAACCTTAGTCTAAAATGAAATACATTTCAGTAGCTACTCGGAGACGAGACGGGCGCCTGAATATTTGAATGGAGCAATCATCGGGAACATTGATCGAGGGTACGTTTTGTGCAGCCCGATAAAACCATACGTGGTTTTAAGAAGCGAACAGCACTTAGGCGGGATGGTGTTATGTAAAAGTGAACCAGCCACGAAAAAGGGAAAAAAGTAGAACGCTCTTTAAAAACATTTCAGGAAAATTATATTTTAATCCCTGTAGATTTTTAGTTACATAATGTTTCTAAAACTTATTTTTGACTATGTTATATGTATCGAAGTATTATTTAAACATTGAAAATAATATTGTGATTTGCTCAGACATCGGTAGTACGGTACTACCGTACTACTAGTACCGTACCAAAGTTTATGACTAGATTTTTTTTTTAAATCTCTTCATAACCGCCATGTATTCTGTTTTTTTTTCTTTGATAGCAATATTTAACTTTTGAACAAGTTATTTATTCGTACAGTACATAAATTTACAAGTGTTTACTTTACTAGTTTTCATCTTGTATCTAGCTATAAACGTTACCGTTATAAAATACAATAACAAAATTTGTAATTAATTATTATTTTTATATACTGTGTTTTTATCAATAACAAAATTATTATTAGGATAAAGGCGTGATTTGTGTATGTATGTATGTAAAATTATTATTCACTACGTAACATCCATTTAACTTAAAATCATTTATAAATCTTGGTTCCTTCTCGCATGACGCGGTCCAAAGCCGCAGGCAGCAGCGGGCTGCTGTCATTAAAAAGCTTTTAATTCTTGATGCTTCCGTCTTCGATGTATGGATCTGAAACAAACATACGAAATTATTATGTTTATTTTTTATGTTTTTCTTGCCTGGGCAGAGATTTGTGAAATTACAAAATAATTGTGTACGTATGTGTAAGTAATTTTACTTTACCTACTAAGTTATAAGTGTTCCTTCTAATAAGAAGTAAGATAGTTAGGTTGATTGGTAGGATTTCCTTGAAAAACTGCGGTCTGAATTTTTAGGTTTACAAGATTAGGGCGATACCCATCTTCATAACTAATTATTATATTTTGTATGTAAGTAAAAGCATTCTTTTATAATCTACGTAATCAACATTTTACAAACAACATTCCTAAGCAAAACAGCGTATGTCACAATACGCGATTTTCCTGCAATTTTCCACAGCAGGTACGCAAGGGTTTCCAAGAATGCGTGTATATGCTTTGTTATGCTGCCTTTCAGCGCTCGAAATCAGCTCATTAGGACATTTCCTCTACTTGCTTCCTAGGAGACGTTTCATAAAAATGTTACAAGCACAATTTGACATACATAACGTAGCGGGTATGCCTTTAGGATACTAGGAAGATAAATACACTAACTGCCCACGAAATGTACATCGAATTGTATTTGTAAACTGTAGTTTTATATGAACCTGGGCCCTGTGTTATAATGACATATTTCAGTTTATGTCGCATTCCATACAATACTATTATTTGATGGTATTAATAGTAATAATGCTTTAGAAAACTGTAGGGATGAGGCTTAATACCTACTTATAGGCAAATTAATAGGAAAGTTTTTTCAAAAAGTGTATCTTTTTTTTTATATCTAGTTTGTTAATTGTTGATGACACATTCCTTGTACAGAATTACAGCAAAATTTTGTACCTTTAAATAATCCAAGTTATAAGATAATAAACAATTTTGATCTGCGAAAAGAGGGCAGTACCTACACTCTTAGAAAATCGCAAGTATTTTGTAAAGGTAATATTTCATATTTTACATTTACGTGGCCCAAAAATGAACCTAAAATTAAAAAAAAAATCATCATCAACCCTCTCCAATCCAAGTCAATCTCTAAAAGAACAAACTATACACACACATATACCTACATATACGGTTGCGTTCCACAAACTGCACTATACAGGCTGTTCTCTCTCGTCAACGCCACGGCTTTCCGTTCGCTATGTCACTTTGTGACGACTCACTTTTTAATTAGCGTATTTTTTCTTTGTGGAGCGCCGCTGTAAATTAGCCTCTGACGTGGAGTGTGCCTCAAAGGCCGACGAGAGAAGTATCAGAACGCTCTTTACGTATGTGGGTTTTTTGTAGAGGCATTAGCAAATTAGGTGGATTTGTGCGGTGTTTTGTATGGAGGTAAGTATTTAGGATTAGGATAGGTTGCTGTTTTTTTTTTTTAATTTGTTAGAATTTCATTTGTCACGACTTTGATAGTCTCAAATTAATTTTATATTTTACATCCATACACACTCAAATTTTATCACACCCAAAATGTAAATAAAAACGTTCTAAAATTTCACGGCTCAATAAATTATTTAAAAACAAAAAATACTTATTTCGAACGCTGTACCTAAGTTAAATATATGCCCGGAGTAATTACTATAAATATGTTTAGTACATTTCTAATTTGGATATATCGCCGACGTGTGCATAATTATAATTTCTAAACTGCCATTAACACCACAAATTGACTCGCAAACAAATGACGTAAGCGCCCCAAGGCATTCCAAATTCAAACATTAGGATTTTAACTTTCAGCAATTCAGATTAACAAATCCCAATCACGGGAGAGATTCGCGTATTCATACCAAACTTTGCCGCCCACGAGGGAGACACAAAATACATCACCCTGTATGTTAGACAAGGATGGGGTAATAAAGAGTGTGAGGGTTGGTACATGGGTCTGACGTAATGATATATTAATTCCTGTCGCAGGCTCCCATTGTTTCTGTAGGTATTTTGCGAAGTGACGTATGGTCATTACGTTTTCATAGTTTCATAAAGCCCCCGTCAACGCCTTCAGCCTTTGTGCGTTTAATGATCGGGAGATATGATGAATTATGTTGTGTTGTGATATGTTATTTTTGGGACAATACAAAATTTCGCTAAGCTATTTTAATTATAATATTTTTTTAATTTCAAACAAGTGAACTAACAAAATATATCTAAGTATATGAGATTTTGTGTTCCAAGATAAACTGCATCCATGTTTTCCTGAAAAAAAAAAAAATTATTATGAGATACAACATTGCAAGGTACTACGATTTCTATTACAAATATGGCTGATAAAAAGTATAGACGTTAATTTTTTTTATAACAATGTTTCAAGCCGTAAACGATAATACAAGAACACAAATTTGCTTTTGGTACAAAAATTGTTACTTGATAATGACCATGGATCACAGTCTGCCTTTTGGTAAACTTATTAAATATCAAACATAATTATCATAACACATATTAAAGCATAAATAATATCCTCGTAGCTGACGTCAAATTGCTTATCTTTGATACTGATACTGTTATATTACGACTCATTACGGAAACACAACATATTGATGATAAATTTTGCTAAGTAGGTACCTACCCTTTAGGCTTAAAGCAAGAAATATGAAATTTTGGGTATTTAATTATTGAACGCATAAACATAACGTATATCCAAAATGTATGGGATAAATATTAATTAAAAAAATCGCTGTAATATTAATGGAATATATATTTTTTCTAAACATATTTACCATAAATTTTATTAATCTAAAACACGATTTAGTTAAAATAATAATGCAAACGCTTATAAATTATTTTAAGTGCAATTTTTTTAAATATCCAAATACAAACAGTGTCAATACGCATAAAGTAATGTACTAAGCAAGCGACAAAGTGTGTTTTGATATCGATACTGTTGTGTTCAGTGTGATGTGATGTGATGTGACTGTTCATTACTGTGAACACATTGATTTCACAATCACAAACTTAACATAAGGATTTACGCACATCTTCTTGAGGGGTAAATAAACATGTAAAATTTTACTGAATTCTCAAAAGCGTCAGAACTAAAATTTGTATAGTGCACGTGTAGCTACATGCTACCTCTACGTATATTATTAATGGGCGTTTATGGGCGACAATGTCGGTTACGTTCTTACGATAATTTCAATTTTTAACGGACTAACAATCCCTACTTCATAACACGACCCTTTGACGTAATTACGTACCAAAGTTTCATATTTCCAATAAAAACTAACAAGCTAAAACTTGCGTGATAGGCTAGGCCAGTGAAACTATGATGATTAGCGCGTCTAATCCGCACCCTAGCATATGGTGAGACGCGTAGGCTGGAGAACGATTTTTGGAACCACTTCTACTTCTATCGAGTTGATTGTCGAGTCGACAAACGCCTCGCCCTATGAACCTGTGTGGGAACCTGATTCAAATCAAATAAAGAAATCAACATCTGGACAAATCACAAAGTGCCATCCAAGAAAAGCTTGTGCTATTATGAAAACTATATTTTAAGATTTTTATATTTTGTCATATTCATTAACTACACTACTAAAATAAATATTATTAATAGGTTTTTATCATGCGTTACATGTTTGAAGTATGACATAATATCTTTTATATGCGAAGAACCTAAAAAACCTATGATTTAAGTAGCAGGTAGGGTAATACAATATCCCTTAAAGTAGGGGAATGCATTTTGTCAAGAAATAGCGTACCTACTTAGCTATGAATAAAAATATGACTTGACTGTTAGTATTAATAGATAAGTTCGCACATTCGACTTGTTGCGATGACTATTCCGAACGAGTGACTACTAAAAATTGATCCCCTGAAGCCTGCAAGTCATCTATAGGATGGGGGATTATGTGGTGATGAAATTGTCACACTCTGTGTAGTGTGGAAAATGAATTATAATTAATATGATCCAATCAAACTTCTTAGATAGGATAGTGTTCTCTAATGAGCCAATTATTTTCAGTACTTTTAGGTAAGTAGGTAGGTATATTTTATAGTCTTTTTTATGAAAATAATATTAGTAAGTACATATTTTTAGTAGTCACTCGTACGTATGGTACCCTATCTGTATGTCATAGAAATTGAATAAAGAAATAGTTACTTAATATAATGATAAACTTTATCGAATAGAAAAAATATGTGTAATTTTTGTATGGGATCTACCATTTCGATTACCTCTGGGTCTCTAGCCTAAAGTCAAGAGCATTTTAATAAGTACATAAAGATAATAATTTACCTTAAATATGTGAAAATAGACCAGCCTAAAATAGGTACTAGATTTAAATTATTGTGGATTCTTAAAACTATAACAGATTCTAATAATGTCTCTCCAGAGTATAATAATAGAATATGTAAGCGTGATTACTTCTAATCCGCACACATCATTATTCAAAAACAATAGTGTCTTATGGCTTAGACAAAGCAATATTGCCAACTCTACATATTAATTAGGACCAAAACAAACAGCGAAAGGTATATTTCACTGGATATCCGACGTTTCTTATCCCAACCCACTTAAAACAACCGAAGGGCAATGGGTCCGTGGAGTGTCATTCATCAACAACTCGCTCCAACTTTGTATGTACCTAAAACCTCTTATTATTTGCCACCCCTGACTATAAAATTCGACCAAATGTAACCCAACCCTTCCTTCTATATCCGCCTTTATTTCCAACTTCTCACAGTTGAATTTGGAACACTATATAGCCGGCTCAGGCATAGTCGTTTGCCAACATTAATTATCGCTCTTGGCCCCACTTTTAGGGTAACCCTTTAGGAAATTTTCGTCCCCTGGTCACCCCTTAAGGACCAAACGTACCTTCTAGTCATTAGTATGCGCTATATAAACTACGGTATGTTAAAAGGCTCCTTCGCCTTAATTTCGTCTGTGTCAGTGATCTTTGGCAATATGGAAAGGGATATGGATATGGTGATAATGTTAGTTGATGTTCGTTGAATTATTCAACATAGAGATTTGATATTTACTTTAATAATTATTTCATTTGAATGTGAGCCGTAATGTATATTTCTCTCAGTTCACTGTTTCAAATGTGACAACCTACTGAAATAAGGCAAACTGTGCTAAAAAAACATTTTAAAATACCTACATAATATAATTACTATGCTTATTGCTCAAACAAAAGGTAATATTTTTAAGCGAATACTTAAGGTGAAGTTCTATTCTATTAAATTATAGATACATTTATTAAAAAACAATCTTAGAATCTGTAAAAACTGTCTAATAAAATTAAAGTAAACATAATTCAAAATATTTCTAAATTCCTTACTATAAATATTTACATGAGAATCTCCTGTCATATTTTTTTCTTGCAGAATATGAATGAATGTTTTTATTTGTTTACGATTGATAACTAGGAGAACACTGCGAATATCTTTGACAACAACAGTATCACACAAATGCAATAAACCAAAACAATTCATGAATGCGTAACACTAATAACACCATACCTGGACGCTTAACACGTTCAATGCAAGGGGTGGTATGCAAAATTAGTTTTCCGATGCCAGTGTGTATGGAAGCGAAGTGTAACTGGTGGAGCCCCTTGCTAAGCCGTATTAGCTTATCTTTCCACTTGGCACGCTGTAAATTGGTCAAAATCTCAGTGCCTCCTCGACTTTACAACGTATACGTAAGTGGTAGGGTGACCATGTAGGCTGACAGTAAATAGGATACAATGAGCTATTTTTCGTTGGTTCAGCCAGCTATAAAAACAAGGGCGTATTTTGTTTGTTGAATTCGTTCATTTTGTTGAATGTTTCTTAGCTTGAGGTGTAGCAAATTTTGAAGTTTACTGCAATCTGAAAAGAAAGAAAAAACATTTAATTTAGTTTATTTTTGACTGACACAATTAAAATTCATGTTATAGAGTAAATTTGTTTTTATTTTTTTATAAGTACAATGGGACACCACAGGCTCATAAAAAAAAAAAAAAAAAAAAAAAAGTACAATAACCAATTTTACATGCGACGCATTTTTATTTATAGATTATCTGATTTAGGCTCGTATTTATAAATCGATCTCAAGATTGAGAGCAATACTAAGTATGGATTTGACAGGTAGTTTTGTACTGAAATGACATTTCTGATACGAACTTAAACTCGCTGTCACTCTTGAGTGCTGATTATCAATACGGGCCTTAGTACCTATAAACGAATAATTTAATTATTCAGTATTTAATTTTATAAACTTAGGACTAGTTTTAAATTAGCTTTATAAAGTTTGTTAAAACACCGTGAGAGTTGTTTTTGACGTCGACATGAGACTTATTCCTTCTAATTCTTCAAATTAAGGCCACCCTAACGCTAAAGCTAGTGGCTCTAAGAGTGGTATCAACGGTTCTACTCAAATGGGTAGAAAGATAATATCGGTTCTGTAACTAACAATATGCTCACACAAGTTAGATTGGAGTGTTGTTTATGAGGCCGACTGTACTTGGATGTATTAGTATTGACGTCGAGTGTACTTAGCATTAGGGGTTATATTGTGATATTAAGATGATAATAATCACCCTATGTTATTTATAGGAGCTTGTGAATTGTCTGCATATCTACTAAAATGGATTACAGGAAACAGTGATACCTACAGATATAGATAGATATTGCCTAAATAATATTAATAAAGGAAGAACAGACTACTGATAAATTAAGACAAGGATAGGATGGATAAACATAATGGTTTATTTATTTCAGGAACGAACACCTTATTAAGAAGCTTTACTAAATACAGCACCTGTATAAAGTTATTTTTCTTATCTTTAGGAGTAGGTATGGTGAATGGAATTAGTATAAGAAGTCTGAAGGCAGTAGATGGATTGGAGGTGGGCTGAAGAAGAAGATAATGATGACGAGAAACCTGCAGCACCGAAGGTTAAATTCATTAGCACTTTCAAGTTTTTTTTCCTAGAAGTGCCCAAGACACAAAAAGAAATATAATCTCATCATTCTTAAATCCGAACGGCAAGCCATCGAAATGAAAACATGCAGAGCTGAAACTTGACTGAAGTTTGAGATTATGCCTAAAATCGATACCCTAATAAAACCCGTAAGTGTATATTAATGAAGGGACGTAAAACAAAGATAAGGCGCTAGTGTGCAAAGTAATCTTTACCCAGAACGAAGTTGGAATAACTTTGAAGTGTCCAAGGGCTGTTTAGAAAGATTCTTTTTATGTCAGAATAGAAACAGAACCTCACCAAATACAACTAGGTAACACTCACAGATAGTTCTGTCAACAAAAATCAATAAATATCCAAGGCGACCAAGAAACAAAAAAGAAATGTAATCCCATCATTCTTTAATCCAAATGGCAAGCCATTGAAATGATAACGTGCAAAGCAGAAACTTGACTGAAGTTTCAAGTGTATACGTCTAAAATCGATACCCGAATAAAACCCCTGAGTGTATATTAATGAAGGGACGTAAGACAAAGATAAGGCGCTAGTGTGCAAAGTAATCTTTACCCAGAACGAAGTTGGAATAACTTTGGAAGTCCAAGGGCTGTTTAGAAAGGACCCCAAGTTGTGCCGCCTCTGAAATATTAATGTAGTTTCCGAGAATCGTATATGAGAGCCGTATATGCTTTCTTGATATTTGCAAATGGTTTTGGTATTAGCTGGGGAAGTTGTATGGATATGAATTAATTTGTGTGTGATACGTGCGAAGAAGTTTTAAGTATGAAAATATATTTTTTGAAGTCAAATCGTCCTTATTAGCCATTATGGACGTATGGGATTCTCCCAACATTAAAAGGAAATAAATGATAAGTAAGTTATACCCTAGCCAAAACATACATAAGTATCTGATTTTTATGTATTATTACAAAAAAAAACGTGAAGAATGAAGATTCCATTGAAACATTCAAAAACTTATGCCTCTGGAAAGGGTCAAATTTTTTAATTAAATCCAGTTTGACAGCGGTAGCCAATGACCACCCCCTTCCCAAATGCACCCCAAAACTCATCTACGATATACGACACCGGCCAAACTCTCGCAAAATGCAAAATGGACGAACGCAACTCACACACACATAAACAAATAACACACTCACACAAACGCAACTAGAAGCAAATTTTCAACATGGCTCGCGAAGTTAGGGTGGACTACACTCGTGTCCTTCTGATTGCAATTAATTCGGAAAGTAGGGGTTGAAAGGGGTAAGGGGTTGGGAAGAGGGGGGTAAGGGACGGCCAATGCGCAGGGCTGAACTTGGAATGAATTGTTGGAGTTAAGAAAGTTGTTTTGGTTCGGTTTGAGTTCGACTCGTTAGTGTTTTGGGGTCTTGGGCTGTTGTTTTGAGGATGTGTTTGTAATGGAGGTTTAATTGGCAAAGTTATTAATAGGTTCATGTATTTTGAAAGCTTGGCATCTTTTCTGTGTAGTGAACGGCATTTATTTGCAATGTTCAGTAGGAATAAATGGAAAAAATAAAAATTATCAACCCCTAAATATAAGGTTTAAATACCGAATCTAAGACGTTCAATAGCTGGGGGCGTAGGATATAGTTATAATTGTTTTAATTTGAAAAATAAATATTATTGACTCAATAAAAAAGATGAACCAACAAGTTGCTGAAGGGCAGTGAAGGGGATCTAAGACGCGTATTTATAATCAGCTCTCAAGAGTGACGTCGAGTTTGAGTTCGTATCAGAATTGTCATTTCAGTACAAATCGATCTGTCAAATCCATACTTAATATTGCTCTCAATCTTGAAATCGCTTTATAAATACGAGCCTAAAACTTGGACCGTGATATGAGGACGTTACATCTAATAGTAGATTTTATTACGTGGGAGTAAAATAATATTTTTAAGGCGAGGGCGTTTTTTTGAATCCAGAGCGAAGTGAGGGATTCTAAAGTAGAATCCTGAACGTAGCGAGGGATTCAAAGTACGTCGCCCGAGCCAAAAATATTTTTGCTCCCGAGTGATACACTCTACTTTTCATTCCCCTCTATGAGAAAAAAAGGCGCCTAACTAACACTTGTAAATTTAAATATAATAGAATAAGAATGTTATAGGTAATTTCACTGCTAGAAGACCTCATTTTGAATATTTAATAATTCGTAAAAAGAGTCGAAAACACGGGCTCCCTATAAAACCCTGCTGCCCACTCGTGCCGTAGTTCGTGCATTTTCAATTTTTTTTTTATCAGCCGTCGCGCAGTCTAACCAGCCAGTGTACCATTATTTGAATTCGACATCTAACTATTTTGTTTTCACTCCGCGTCAGTCATGCCAAATCAAGAAAAAAGAAAAAGAGGTTCCAAATTCAAAAAGTGCGATTAAAAGTTCTTTTAATCGCACTTATTTTCATAAAGAGGATTAAAATCTCATTTTTACCCTGCTGGGACAGTCTCTAGCAAAGAGTAGAGTAATAGTACCTATGTCGCTTAGAAGCATCAACTTTAGGCGCACTTATATGCGATTAAAGTCGTCGTTTTCGAATAGATGGGATGAAAAATTCTTATTGTATCGGCATACTTTCGATATTGCGAAAATTCTTTGAAATCCATCCCTGCTCTTTTGTCTGGTTCTTCACCGAGAAAAATACCCAGACGGTTAATAATGCACTTATAACCTTTTACCGGGTCAGCTGGTCCTCTTTTTTCGCAATTAGGCTTTCCCGATGATTGAACAGTCATCGGGTTATTTTTTTAATGTGTTTGTTAAAGGTTTTACTACAATTTTAAGAGAAGCCAAATGATGATATTCGTTTTTTTTTTATCTGAATGTTAATCTTATTCTTATATTCTATACTGGAATAAAGTTCCAGCTGCTTATTTCATTATACCTATTCTACCCATAAGGGTAAATATAAAAAAAGAGAAAAATAAACCAAAAGTTTTGATAGGTGTTACTTAAATTTTAGCCCATGGGCTGACAATCTGTCACCATAAAAGCGATACACATTTCTTTTGAAACTACATTTTGTGAGCTTTTTCTATAACCCGTTGACTCTCTTACCAACCCCGTTAGATATACGTAATGTCCTTTTTAAGTAATATTATAACCTGAATACTGCATCTAAAGCTTATAGCTTATATTAGTACGAAGAGTTTCCGAGTCTGGCCTGCCAGAGTCGAATTAAGGCGACGCATGTGCAATTAGCAAG
Source organism: Scrobipalpa atriplicella (assembly GCA_029255725.1). Classification (NCBI taxonomy): domain Eukaryota; kingdom Metazoa; phylum Arthropoda; class Insecta; order Lepidoptera; family Gelechiidae; genus Scrobipalpa; species Scrobipalpa atriplicella. The sequence continues at coordinate 17,345 of JARACY010001973.1, forward strand.
TTTCTTAGACATTCATTGACTGTAACATGGGGTACTACAGGCGATCACATGGCCAGCTGCACAAAAACAAACTTTATGACAAGGGAAGAGAGTGCTTTATGGGTGATATTGGTCTGCAAGTGAGAGTACGGTAAAGCGCCCGGTTTTCTGACAAGTGTCCTGTGAGGAGTGAGACCAATGTCTTTAGAACTTTGACGGCTCGTGTTCGGAGTTAGATATTTTCGCATGTTGTACTGTAAAATATAATAATTATTGTTTCCCAGTAGTTCTAACAAGACATTTGTTGTATCCTATAATTTTGACAAACTTTTATTGTTTGATATGTAATTTTGTTTTCTATTCTCTGTCTGATAACAATAACATACTCACAAAAAAAGAAACATTATTGAGCATTTAAATAAATACCCCCTTAACAAATATATCTCTATTTAGCCTTTGACATCACCTTTACAATCTCCAGCATCCCTAATTTAACCCTTCGCCTATGTTTTGACCACACAGACCTTTCACACCATCCCAGTTTACAACAAATCAGGTCATACATAATCATCACAATATTAAGAGATGAATACAGCATCCCCTTCTGTGACCCGATGAACCTGACATAGGTGACCTGTCTTTGACCACATAGACCAGTTATCACTAAACCAGTTCTCACAATACTAAAGAGATTAATGCAGCATCCCCTTATTCAACTTCACCCATTGATCTCAATGGACCACTGCAGGTGACCTTTTATGGAAAATCACGGATACAACAAGTTACTGTACTGTAATGAACGTAATGTGGAACGTAATTACGGTTGCCTGGAAGAAATTTCTGCTTAGCAATAAGGCCGCCTATTTGTATTACTATTTGTATCATTTCTCTTTTCTTGTATCTTTTATTTTCTGTGCAATAAAGTATATTCTTATTCTTATTCTTAATGTGAGACAAATAATGCTCAGGCAAATTACGAAATTCAAACATCAAAGATACGACCCAAAACTTCTTATTTACCCAATCGACAATACCTAATATTCCGGCCATATATTAATCTCACTGTATCTGAGACAGTTGGGAACTAAAGGGCCCGGGGCGAACCGGTCCAGAACAAACTTGTGACCATTCGTTACAATTATTGCCTAGAGTTCTGTTTGGTACTAAATGCGGGACTTAGTTTCTCGGACGTGATGTGAGTGCTGTAGCGTCAGCAAAGGTGAGGTAAATTTTTAACAACAAAAAATATCCGCAAATCCGTTTGATGGAAGAAGGTTTTATCAGCGTCATTTAGCGTGTCGTCTACGTAAATATGGATAATATTTTTGAAGATTTTAGTCCTCTCGTCAATCGAAATTTTTGTATGATTACTTATAAGAAAATATTTATTATACGCGTCTATAATTATTATGTGATATTTATGATTAAAACATTATTATTAGATTGGGATGACAGAAAAACTGAAGTGAAATCATTGATTTATTATCAAAAAGACCTTTACTGCTTTTTAAAAAGATTTTTACCACAAATACGTGCTTGCCTAAAATTTTACAACATTTTATGATATTTTTATTACACATTCATGTAGAGAAGCATCTTACATTATAAATACATCCACTATTTTCTACAGCGAAGTAATATCTATCGCAGCAGCATTACACAGTAACTCCACAGAAACTTAAAACGAAATATCTCACCGCTCGACATTTACATAAAATAAAACGACAATGCTCGCACAATGTCCAGCGCAGACCACTATTCATCTCCACATACATACATGCGTTGTTCCCTAGTCCCCATCTAACCACAATGGAAAGGACTGAGCATGAATATGCGCTCTAACCCTTCAGGTCCACGCGGCAATTATTCAAAGAGAATAGTTTAACAGAAAGGATTGTAAGGACTGTCCTGTCTGACGATAAACGCTCTATGTCAGAAACTTGAGCAAACGAAATTGAAGTCTACAATTATTGACTTAAGGTTCAATTTTGGGTGGTTTTTATTGGTGGTTAATATAGAAGTAGGTGTTGATATTTGGGTACGAAATTTCCGTATATTTAGAATATTTATACATTAGTCTGGAGTGGGTTTGCACGGCCGATGCGGATGAGGCCTCACTACGGTACATAATAGGAATGGTGATTTAGTACGGTAAGAGAGATTTCTGCGAAATTAGTCTGCCGCTGTCCGCCATTTTGGTTGGAAGGGATGTTTGTCAAAAATTATGGTCGCGCTTTTGTTTCGTGGTAAATAGAGGGCTTTATATGCTACTAGAGGTTCCATTTCGATCATATTTTAGCGATAAGTACCTACTCTACTCCTAGTGAAGAGGATAATTAAATTTTTTAATATTTTTTAATACCTTGGTTTCTTACTCTACGTAGAATTAACACTCAAACTGCATTGCCTAAGTATAAATAATATGGTACAGAAAAACATCTTGAATATTTCAAGGCAAAGCGACATGAAACTAAAAATCCAAATAAGTAATTACAACAGAAATGCTTCCGCAGAGAAAACTATTTTGGACGGCGAGCTGCGGATACCGCGCAAATGAAATAAAGCCAAGATTCTATGCGTTATAGTAGCTAATATACAGGGTGTTAAAAATTGTATTGCGTTTCTCTAAACCACATGTTCTACTGATGATAACAAACAACTTTCGCAAAGTACAAAAATTTTAGCTCGAAATAAAATGTTACCTTGTCCATACAAAAATGCAGATGATGAGAGGATCTTTGTATGGAAAAGGCTATTTTTTAAGAGCTAATATTTTTTGGCCTTCGTGAAAGTTGTTTGGTATCATTAGCAGAACATGTGGTTTAAAGGAACGAAGTACTTTTTTTATATCCTGTATACTCTGTGGTTATAGTCCTGCAAACTTATGTGATTGCGCGAGACAATTATTCGTTTAATGCGCTACTGCGTCTTAAAACCAGTCGCGTAAAATATCAACAGTAGACACACATTCTCCGCGTATCTGTGTTTGAAGGTATGGAGACGGACTTCATTTTATTTAATAGCTAACTTAATTAAGTTATATACTTTTATCGCTTATATACTTTATGAGACAGGTAGAGACAAAGTTGAACAAAGGCACGATAAAAACCGTTTTCATCACGTCTAACAAAGAATCAAACCTTAGATTAAATTTAAAGCTTTACATTGAAATGGTAAGTACCTACTTACTTATAATAAAACCCTTGAGGTACTCTTCAGGAATTCACATAATGCCAGGGAAATGTAGAATAGAATAACCCTACATATACCTACTCTTATCTGAAAACGATCGGTGCACTATCAAATACCGTCTAAAGAAGAATCTTGTCTTATATTGTGTATTATTACTGTTTTTTACACGGGTATTACAGCGCGTTTGGTATTTAATAGGCATTTATAAAATCGATAAATACCTATAAAGCCCGACGTTTCAACACAAACACCGTGTACAAAGCATGTGTACAAAGCGCGAAAGTCTTAAACAAACATTATCTTGTGTAGCCATAAGTGTCCCACTAATAGAAGAATCTAAGAGTAAAAAAAAAACCGTCTCCACACTACCAAACCTTAGTACGGACTGAAATTGTGAAAATGGCAATGACCATGCAGAATAGTCCGCTAGGTGTGCCTGCGCCATTTTGGTGCTGGTATGGAGTTACTTCCGCTGGTGTGGTCAGTCGTGCGATAGAATAGGCGTATTTAGATTTCCACAGAGGACCATATATTTTCTTACATGCTGGACTGGGAGTGATAAAAAAAACATTTGATGTGTTGCTTCTCAAGAGCCTCGGGCATACTGTAAAAACCAGCAAAGGGATTTGTAATTTAGACGATGGGGTATCATTACAGCAAAATACTTATACATCTATCTTTAATTAATAACCTTACTTGTCATACGTGGCGGAACGACCTTAATTTAAGTCTATGACGATCTGCCTACCCCATGAGAGATCTAAAATAGAACCGAATTATTTGGTACGTTATGTATTGACTTTTATTTCCATAAAAATCTCAAAGGAATGCAAACACATACCTAAAGTCTAAAAAGTTCTAAAACAATTCTCACTCCCCTCGTCCCAGTGTCATGTACCAGGGAATTATGACTCCAGGGATGACCAAGCGGAATGTGGTCCAGGAATTCGGGGGGTGGGGGGTCAGTGCACCCTCTGCGGTGACCCCCCAACGCCAGGGGGTGCGAGTTCGGTATGCGATCATGATTTTAGTAGCGTGTTTTAAAACTATGCTAAGTATTTGTGGGATACTACCTTTTATGTATGTTGTAAAAAGTTTATTTTACGATATAATTATAGGGATAATTATGATTCCGAATTAGAAATTTTTAATTAAATAATGTATTTTTGTGTACTTTCTCTAAATTTACCTACTGGAACTTACATAAATCACGCCTTTATCCCTAATGGGGTAGGCAGAGCAAAAACGACCCAAACATAGGTCGTTCCGCCACGTCTGACAAGTTTTGAGGGTTAATAAGTACATATGATGATTATGTATATTGCTATAGTGACGGGTTGTCAGCCTATCGTCTAAATTGCAATATACACTGAACCCTCGAGCACTATCTAATAAAGGCATTTATTTTGGAGATGTTATTCCGAAATCATATTTTTACAGCAAAAACAAGCCATTATTGGTCACTCATGCATAGGTACATAATATATCTCACACATAATAGCTGCGCAAATTAATTCAAAATAAGTGATTTTCAAGCAATGAAGGCTGTTATGTAGGTATAGAGTAGATAATAATTATACCTAAACTCTATTGTTACATCAAAAACAAGCCATCATCGGTCACCGTTGCAAATCACGTCATTACCGTATACATAACGCACATATACAGGGTGTAGCCGTGGATTAATTAACAAAAAGCGGCCCTACAGAGATTGCGGCGGGCGGCGTCGCAGGATGATTAACGAGCTCGGAATCCGCCTGTATCACATGATTAATACGCACGTTCGGCAAGTGTGTGAGTGGGGCCTAGCGTTGCGTAGGTAGGCTAGTATGTATTATATAAGGCCATTTTAAATTAACTTAACGGAGGCTATTTTTTTTTATGTAAGAAAAAATTGGACCTGCCATACAAAAGTGTCGACTCGTCGATGCATTCAGTATGGGAGGTCCAAAAAGAAAGAGTTAAGTACTAAGAAAAGTTGTTCAGTTTGATAAGTAGAACTCGCCTTTAAAATATTTGTATTTGATTTACTTTACAATGTATAAAGGGCTGTGTGAAAAATATTGTAACATCCATCACTGATCCATCACTGGGATATCTCATCAATGTAAATGTTAAAGCAATTTAAAAATAAATTCCTTTTTATTTTTTTATTATTCATTGCAATCAAAAATCTCTGAAACAAATAAGATGATACTCGTTATACCTAGCTGTGCGTCATTTTGTAAATATACGAGTTTAATTTTAGTGATTGTATTTGAATGTTTATGGGATAGATTTTGATAAGAAACTGTAGCTACACAAATCGAAATATGAAAAAATACTTTTGAATGAAATATTTGATTAATGTTTTAGATATAAGTATTCTGATTATATTATCCTCGGAGTATTACCATAACATAGGTTTTAAGTATAACGGTCACTCAAAGTCACTTTATTGAAACAGACGACGTGCGAGCATGTTTTAGGCAGCCGTTGACGCTCTGCCTACGACCTAAGGAATACAAACGATCGGAAAATAACAATACCACCAACAGCACTTCGGTCAATAACAGACTGTATGTACGTATCTTCTTCTTCTCGTTGTGCCATGTGCCATGTACGTATGTGTATGTATAATTCCAAACAAAGCAACTCCCTGTCTCCTGACACTTTCCTAAACAACTTCGTTGGGGCATCCTAATGACGCCATTTCTAATTCTAATGTCCGTCCGCCTTTCCTCTCTTTCCCTCATTGTCCCTCTCTCTCCTCCCACACCCCTGTGATAAGAATAGAAGGGCGCTTTTGTGTCTCATACGACAGCGAATGTTTTTGGACATGTTCATTCTAGTGTTAAGTTTGTGATCAATATTTGTCAGGTAGATTTTTATGTCATATGGGTAGAGGGATTGTTAGGTATACACACAGAGCAGTATATGTAATGTGTTTATCTAAATAATTTAATATTTTGTTGTATCCTTAATTTTTGTTATTTCTCTATGCACAAAGTTTAGCCGGTAGAAAAAACCGCGCGTGAGAAGGATGTTTCTAAAATATTAAAGAAAACCAATAATTATCAGTGACGTAGAGCGTCTACATGATGCCTCTTTTTACACGTTAATTTTCAAATAAAATAAACTGTAATCGGTCGAATAACATATTACCCTTCAAAGACTCTCATACCCTTTCACATCTTTGTACCTTTGCTATTTTTAATCCCAAAGACTGAAAACATGGGTTGAAAGACAAATTTTCCCTGAAGAATGGGCAACTTGAAAGTGAAGCAGGGTTTTCACATGAGAGCGCAGAAATAATGAGACACCAACTACTTACTCTGTACAAAGAAAATTTATTGGTACAGTAGCGTCGACACAAAAAATATCGCAGGGCATATAGAAGCAATTTGCTTTCACGTAACTATGGAATTTATGTACATGTCGCAGGATGATTTAATAATTCGTTTTTTGTGAAAATTTTAGGGATATTGTGAAAAGACGGATAATTAGATAATTGTGAAAACATTTCTAAGTCTTACTGGAAAAAGGTAGCCTTAACTCTGATTGGCTAAATGTTTGATTACTGATTTAAACTTATTCTGATTCGTTAATAAAATGCGTTAGTATTGACATTAGTAAAACGGCAATCGGGGAGTCCTTGTTTTGGGCCCGATGACTGACCAATCAGAGTTCTTATTTCACAATAGCCAACGTTTTCATTTGCAATGTTGCTAATGTGAGTCTTTTTTTCGCAAAATAGCTTTTTTCAGTAATATTGTGAAATCTTTTCACCATTGTCTAATTATCCGTGCTTTCGCAATATCCCTAGGATTTTCCCAAAAAATCGTATTATCAAATCACCCCACGACATACATTTTGTGTTGAGATATTGTTACGGTGCTTTTTAGGTCAAAGGTTGTAATATTGTTGGAACTGAGACGAGTGAATAAATACATATTTTTCAATAGACTCTACATAACGTTTCATCATCTTCCTAGCCTTTCTCCCGTATTTCACGGGGTCGGCTACCTAATCTAGGGGATCGAACGAGGGTACAGGTTTTTACACAGAGCGACTGCCATCTGACCTCCGCAACCCAGAAGGGAAACCACGTCCAATCCTAGATTAGATTACACAATCTTTGAATTTTTTCGTAGGTGTGTGCAGGTTTCCTCACGATGTTTTCCTTCACCGTAAAGCACCGAATACACGTAGGTACGTACATATGGAATTCGAAAACCGCAAAAAACACATTGGTACGTGGTGGGATTCAAACCACGACCTCCTACACAGAAGGCCGCGGCCCTATCCACTATACCATCATCCGGGCTTTTCGAACCACGACTTACTCTCAAAATAACGTTTGATGAAATAATTTGATTGAACTATATTATTTACTAGCTTTCCGCCCCGCGGTTTCACCCGCAGCTAAGAGTTTTCCCGTGGGATTGAGTTCCCGCGCTGTTCCTACCTTTAAAATTGACGGAATTTCAATACAAACTTCCATCCCCTATTTAACCCCCTTAGGGGTGGAAAATACAAAAACGCTGAAACACGTGTTCATTATTTTTAAATCTTTAGCCCAAAAACAAAATTGGAAGATCCTGCCATCAAAATTGACGGAATTTCCATACAAACTTCCATCCCCTATTTAACCCTCTTAGGGGTGAAAAATACAAAAATGCTGAAACACGTTTAAATTATTTTTTAATCATTAGCCTAAATACAAAATTTGAAGATCCTACCTTCAAAATTGACGGACTTTCATACAAACATCAACCCCCCTTTTTACCCGTTTAGGGAGGGAAAATCCACAAATCCTTTCTTAGTGGGAGGTTACGTTATAAGCGAAACTTGCTCTCTAAGTTTAACGATTCTAGCTTTAGTAGTTTAGGCTCTGCGTTGATGAATCAGTCAGTCAGTCAGTCAGTCAGTCAGTAAGGACAAACGATTTTATAAGTTTAGATTACATGGCGTTCTAACAGAACAAAAGATTAAGATTATTTCTGTGAAGAAACTAATCACTATAATTATAAAATTTCAAAAGGATAGGTAAGTATATCTACGGGGTGAAAAAAAGTACCGCGTTCCAACCTGCGGCACATGCGATTGACGATTAAACTTTAATTTTTGACCACAGTCTGTTAAGCAATTTCAAAAATAATAATTAAATTTACAATCAAATAAAAATTTACTATAACATTTATTTTATTAATACATTTGATTTACTCGGCAAAACTAAAAGGTTTTTCACAAGATGTAAACAAATTCTAACAAGCGGAAATCTGCTCTAACCGGATTCAGTCTGGCCAGCCCCCTTTAAAGCGATTCGTTAAAATGGGCGTACGTAATCGAAGCCCGTAAACCAGTTACATTACCTACTGTACAGTCTTATTAGAGGAAATCCTATTCGAAAATTGGTTAGCAGTTAGTTGTTACATGGCAGAAAATGATCGATATTAGAAAGTATAATTCGAACGAATGGAAGACCGCGGGGGAGGCCTTTGCCCAGCAGTGGGACCAAATGGGCTAGATATAATAATAATAATTCCTACTCACAGTCCTTTTAATTGGGTTTCAATGATAAGTATCTATCTACACTTTGTTTTTGTTTCTTAAAATTAAAAACTAAGTACTGTACAGATTTAAAAAATAACTTTCTCTATCAGGATCAGGAAGCTACGTGGCGACGCTCGTCAGAGGCCTACTTATTAGCTGTAACTAATTTGATAGTAATTGGCGTTGTTATAAAAACTCTGACACCAGTGTTCATCAGATCGTTCAAGGTCTCTGAAATCCACTTGATATGAAGAAAGAAACCTTCAACAAGATTCTTTTCTAATCCATATACCTACTTGCATATCACACTATATGACCTAGGTATACCAATAAGCGGGTCTAGTCAGGCTGGAAACGTGGCCATTTCCGGTGCGGCGCGGCCATATCCGACCGGCCGATTACGTTACTTATGTAGAGATTGCTCGGCGGTGATCAACTCCCCTCTTGATCGATTGATTAGCGATGACATATTCGTTTATGGAGACGTGTAGTTCGGGAAAAAAAAGTTGAAACCTTGCCTAGGAAGAAAATCTTCATTGAACCCTTGTTGAACACCAATTCTGTCTCACATTTTTTTTTTAGATGAAAGTATCAGCAATTTATTCGTTTATATTTAGGTAGGTATGAATTCTGACTGTTACTTATGTCTATCTGTAAGTAGGTAAGGTATCTAACTTCTACGCGAACGAAGTCGCTGGCACCAGCTAATATCCTAATAAACGTATTGATAGGATTTTTTCTGAGAACGTCTTGCTTGTAGCAACAGAGAAAGACGTTACGTGTGTGTGTACTATACCTAGCTCAGTTCCCTGATTTTTAGTGTATACCCGAGAAGAAATGCAGCTGCTACATTCAGCATAAAAGTATACAGGGTGTTTAAAAAAAATGTACAGCGTTCCTTTATACCACATGTTGTACTGATGATACAAAAAATCTTTCTCAAAGCACAAAAAATTAAGCTCTTGAAAATGTTTGCCTTCTACATACAAAATTGTAGATGAGGTGAGCATTTTTGGATAGAAAAAGTTTAAAGAAACGCAGTATACGGGGTGTAAGAAACAGCGTCCCGCAAACTGATAGGGGTTGCTCAGTCAACGATACTGAACACATATCACCAGGTTTTTTTTTTTTTTCAGGAAATAAAAAAAAAAAAAATGCTTTTTCATACAAAATGACCACATCGATCAGACAATTTGTATGGAAAAGCAAATTTTTTTTTATTTCCTGAAAAAAAAAAAAAAACCTTGTGATATGACATGTGTTCAGTATCGTTGACTGAGCAACCCCTATCAGTTTGCAGGACGCTGTCCCTTACACCCGGTATTTTTACACCCTGTAAAGGTATTAAAAATTCACCGTCTCTGTAACGTAATACGAGCCCATCTCTTAAATAAGCGAGTGAGCTTGAAGGAACCCGGCCGCACTTTTTCACTTGCACTTTCTACTGCATTTTTCACTTCGCTCGCTTCAGACTTTCACTTCAAAACTTCCAGATAAAGCGTACTAACTTTTTCCAACAAGTCTATCTTGAGAACTTTAAAACTGCTATAGGTCAAGGGATGGTTAGAAAATTATTTTCTTATGAAGTGTAAGTCATGATTTTTTTTTTATTGTATACCACTGTTTGTGTTATACCGACTGCTAAAAGAATTTACAAGGTGAAATTAAATGAATGACTAAGGCTCGTATTTATAAAGCGATCTCAAGATTGAGAGCAATATTATGTATGGATTTGACAGACCGTTTTGTACTGAAATGAAATTTCTGATACGAACTCAAACTCGCTGCCACTCTTGAGAGCTGATTATAAATACGGGCCTAAGATTTTATAACAAATCATAAATAAGGCACCACAGCCCTATAATTAAGTAGTTATCATAATAATGATTCCTAGCTACGGAACCCTAAAAAAGGTGGAAATGTTGATGAACTTTGTAATCATACAAAATAATAAATATTATCTAACAATTATAAAAGTGGATCTAAAACTACTGTAAATAAAATTCTTTGTAATTATTTTTAATTTATTTCTATAATGTTATTACCAAGGTATCTATCTGCGTATCTGAAATAAATAAAAAAACCTCATGTAATGTTATTAGCAGACCCCGTAGCCACCGTAGCACTTTGCTACGAAATCGTAGACTTCACTGCCCTCTGTGACAAAGTGAAGTAACTCGTGCTTCGCGCTACTCAACAACAGATGGCGCTAAAACACATTCCTTAATGGTAAGAGTTCTTATTGGAAAGGGTTGTATTTCAACATGCAATTGGTACTACCAATATAACGAAAGAAACTGAGTTGGGCTAGTTATATTATTTTTTTACCTTATTAGTTTTTCGCGTATAGATATTAGAAATTTATTGTAGGTGGTATTTGTTTGTATGTGCAAGTACCGCGTTTTTTCGGTCTTTAAATTTAAATAGAGAATGAATGAAGAATGCCTGCAAAGTAATTAAGATAATCTTTTGTTATTTGTAAAGTCATTGCCAAAAAGCCACAAGGCGTCCAAAATTTTCTCATTCCAAAAAGAGAAATTGCCCTCTACTTTTTGTCAGCAAACCACAAAAGCCGGCATCTCGTAACTCGTTTAGAAATGCCACAAATAACGCGACAGTCGGCGAAATATATCTATTTCGGACCAGCCGGACCCGCGTCAGCTTGTCACAGTCACCCTGAAGGCCCAACACCGGCTGCGGTACAAGTAATAAACTTTTCAAATATAAAAATATATAATAAAAATATATAAGTAAGTAGGTATATTGTGCACGTCTTATCCGCGTATCGTTTATTGCCATTTCACTTCTGTAGGTCTGCTGTAAGAAATTTCTTTTTAGAGATAAGCAGTGCCTGTTGTGTCTGTGTTTCCTATGTATTTTGTCCTTTGTATCTTTCTGTGTACAATAAATGGTTAAATAAATAAATATATAAATTATGTATTTATTTATTATATTAGTTATCTAGAACTATGGTACCTACAGATTGCTTTAATTATCAGTTTCAGTCGCATGAATTTTATGTTTTATTTTAATGTTTAAATTAAAACATGAACACGTAGGACCCAGTGGTATTCTAAGTGCCAAATTTTGCAAATATAAAACCTATAGCTAGGAAAAGCATGATTTTATTTACAGGGTTTGCTTGTATCGGTAAAATAATCAGAGCCATGGAGCTTTTGGATTTAAAAAAAATTAAGTGTGTTACTGTCATATGAATTCATTATTATTCTAGTTAGAAATACTGAAATGCAAAATTCTAATTAGATTGTTTCATTCCGTTGGCCGTCGAAACAGCGGGGAGTTGGTGTGCGGAGGCAAAGTCCTTTGTAAGGCAAATAGGGCGAAGGTTTAAGGAGAGGGGTCTTGACCCCCGCTCTGGCTCGTTCCTGGTCCAGAGGTTGTCCATCGCCATACAGCGTGGTAACGCTACTAGCGTGATGGGCACTTTTGGACCGGGAGCGACCCGGGGAGGGCTTTTTAGTTAAGACGTTGACAAATGTTTATTTTGTTAAATTGCTTTTTATAATTGATTTTGACCAATAAAGAGTTTCACAATTTACCCTTAAATACTCAAAAAATTAAATTGTTTGGAGTCTATAAAATTTTTGCAACTCCTACACAGTCGTTGGTTTAGTAAAAGTTCTAATATCAAAGTTATATGATCACAACGGCGTGGGTGACAGATATCACCCAGGCGACAGCAACAACCGCGTTTGCCTGGACTTCGATTGTAAAAGATAAATCTTTTGATTTATTGAGCTTTTGCTCGCTATAAGCTTGTATCTTGCACATTGCAACTACAACTAACGTGTACACATGATGGGTGTTCCAACTCGCCACGCGGACGTGTGCAAACAGACGCGTCATCTCGCCAAAAAAAGGGGTAAAGTGAAAAGCCATTCCGCACTCGTGTCACTGTAGTTTTGGGGTAAGATGTGTGTAAGGTCATAGTTGTAAAGAAAATGTTTCCGTTGTGTTTGTAAAATTAATACATACATACATACATAAAATCACGCCTCTATCCCTAATGGGGTAGGCAGAGCAAAGACGACCTAAACATAGGTCGATCCGCCACGTCTGACAAGTTTTGAGGGTTAATACATGATGATTATGTATATTACCATAGTGATAGGTTGTCAGCCCATCGCCTAAATTGTAATTCACTGAAACCCTCGATTCCCTTAGCTGGTTTTTACAGCATGCCCGGGAGGAGATGCAGCTGGCACATTCTATGTTTTTCTATCGCTCCCAGTCCAGCGTGGAAGAAAATTAAAGAGTATATTAATGAGTATGTCATAATAAGATAGTACTATACTAGAGTACCAGTTAAGTATTTCTAATAAGATATTAGTTTGCCACATTCTATGACAAAGATACTATCATAAGGTGGTGGAGGCAGCTAATGTACTTGAACGAAAAACAAGCCTAGCCTTAAGTATACAGGACAGGCACTCTCAGACAGAAATTCTTATGCGTTTTCGGAGTCCCAAGTTCTACTAAAACATCCGACACCATGGTTGGCTCCTTAAGGCGGCTTACGAGCTGGCTTGATAATCGACTCTGTTAGCTCTGGCTTAGACTAGAAACAAGAGCAAACCAAAAATAAAGATAAATAGGTATTATCGCAGTATTAAATTATACAAGATAAATCACTTTTATATTTGACTAAATTTGTTTGTATAGGATTTGAATTAATTTACTCAATTGAAACTATTTAACTCATCTAAAAAATCTAAATCACGAAAAAGAGTCAAAAAAGCGAAAACAGACCCAAAATAAATAACGAATACAACAAATCAAAACTATACAATTGCCGTTCAGTAGCCATGGGTCGATCCTCGGCCATCCCCCTGCAGGCTACCCCACTGCTACTTACCACTGCAAAATCAACAGTATTGCTATAGCTATAGGGTTGAAGGTAGGGTGTAAATACAGGGTGGTTACAATGTTTTTGGTGATCCCGTTGCCTAGAGGGTGTACTGCCCACAGTTAGGGAGGACTGTCCGCAAAGGGTCGGCCGCCGTGCTTCGTTTAGATGCGATTCGGTTGTGCTAGTTTAGTAGAGTTTAGTTCTTATTTCTGCTGCGTTTTTTTTTAATAACGTTCAGTATAAGAAGAGTCTCCCTTTTTTGTGTAAAACTACAAACAAAATATGAAGGTAAGCAAGAATAGAAACATTTTTTTACGTTAATGATAAGTACTTGAATACGCGACCTTAGCATGGCGATGTGATACACTATGCAAATAAAGGAATCTTTACACGCGCTTAAATATCACTGAAAAGTTGGTAAAATTTACTATAAAAACGATAATAACTTAAAAGTTGAGCTTTATTCTGTAGGATTAACTATTATCAGGCTATATGTAATGCAGGTATATCTGTCGTTTCATAGCTCACTGACGTTGTTCACTGGTATTTAATAAATAGAGATCAGAAAATGTGGCTTAAAAACAATCGCGTTAATAATAATAATAACAGCTCAGATCAACGAGACAGTGAGAAAAAGCTCGCAAAAAATAGTTTCTTAATTACAACATAAATAAATAAACCAATTAGACGAAAATCTATTGAAACTATTTATGTAAAGTAATAGGTACTAAACATTTAAAATGTTTTCCTCCGAAACAGTAACGGTTGGGACATAAGTCATGTGAACGCAGCACGAAGGGTATATCCGCTGTGCATACATTAGGCACAGATATCGCGAAGCTTTTTGGTAGGATTAAATTAGCAAACTTATTTGCGTAGTTGTTTCCAACCCGACGTTTTGGGAAAACGGAACGCAATTTAGAATTTCCACCGGATCAAGGTTAATTTTCAACTGTGTTGGAATCCTAATACTTTCCTCCCTTGGGAGTTTAGTAAGGTTTAACAAGATCCTCAACGTTGTGAATATACTAAGAAATAGTTGGACCTGTTTGGAAATTCTATGAATATTATTCATCTATCGCCTACACGGCCAACTTCTGAGCGCTCAAGCGTTGTTGTTGTTCTCAAGAACAAAATATTATGCAATAAACATTCGCATAGAAATACCTATAGGTAGTGGATACAAATTTTATTTTATTTAAAGGACCGAGGACCATAACAAAAAAAGCCTTGGCAAATAAGATCGATATACATGAAGAAGACCTACAAAAAATTAATGTTCGAAATTGATAAAGAGTAGAGTCTTTAATAAATCCAAATTATTTATTGATGAACTAGTAATTTTAGGCGATGGGCTAACATTAGTACATTACACACAATTAAACTGAAAATATACCCCTTATAACTTTTCACATGTTGGTAGTAAAAAAACAGCTTTTTTAGACCGCACCGCTCTGTCCAACTCAAATGAAAATCAAAGCAAATATCCAAAAGAGCCGAATTGCCAAATTGCAATTTTAATTTGAAAAACAAAGCTACAAGTCGCAAACAAGAAGTAAAACTCCTTTATTTCCCTAGGCTAAGTAGGGGAGTGTCCGTTTCGAACGTTTTAATAAAAACAACGTGTTCTCCGAGGAAATGAAAACTCCTAAGCCAGCGGTCGCCAGTTAAAACCGGTGGACGTAGGGTTGGGATTACTATACATTTTTATTATAATTAGTTAAATAAGTTAAAATAATAACTGTACAACGTGGCGGCCTACCCCGTAAGGGCGTGACTATTATGTATGTAAAAAATAAATTAGCATGGACGAACTTACTGCAATCTCTTTTTGTCACACCTAATTTTTAACCAATCTTACTTGTTCCGTAAGTAAGTTCACTTTATAATTTCATATTTTATAGAATTTATTTGACAGGATAAAATTGTGGAGAGACCTGAGAGAGATTTTCTATTAATTCATATTTTATTTTTCACGACTAAGGAACTAATATAATTTTACACTTTTTTGCATTTGTATTTGTCTCATCTCTATTACAAAGTAAATAACACAAAGTGTAGGTGGTCCGAAACAAGATGTCAGACTTTTTATTGCAATTTGAAGGCAGGGGACGCGTAATGTACCAATATTTGCTCCTGCGGACGACGACAGGGCAGCAGCAACGGTACTTTCATGTTATTGTTCTAAATTTAAATTTGAGCACGTGTGTTCTATTTCTTCTTCTTCTTTTAAAACATGGCTTTTTACACAAGAAATTCAGTTAAAATAAATACAAAAAATAAGTACCTACATTTTTAAAATTGTTGAATTTAAATAATTGAAAATAAAACAAATAATTTTAGAATGTTTTGTTGATATCATTATTATTCATTAACAATTGGTGATATGGATATAACACAGGCATTCTAGGCTAACTTTGAAGTAACTTTGATATCTCGCCTCGATTGAAGCAGAAGATGGACTTTTTTTTAAATAAAGTTTTTAAAGACTGCTGTAATTAGAAAATATGAGAAAATTAAAATTTCTTACTAAAAACTCTACAATATTGCAAATTCTAAGCAAACAAACTATATCCCTTGGTGCTCTGGTACCCAATGGACACCGCAATTTATAAACGGACCGGGTCCGGGTGCCGGGTATGGATGGGTATGGGTACTGGGTATGGGTACTTACGGGTAGGGTCACGGAAGAAAGGGTTCGCGGAATAGCTGCTGTTATTGTATCGGAAGGTGGCCCGGCCTTAACGGGCTTACAAACCATAGAGTTAGAAATATTACGACCTACGTTATTTTAGAAAACAAAAGGGCGTCTAAAGGGGATTTACGTCACAATCACAATATTTTATGTCCCTCCGTTTTATGAAGATTTCCCGATAATGCTTTTTAAGCTCAAAATCAGACAGAAACTTAACTTAATTTGAAATAATATTAGAATTTGATGCCTTACGGCCTAGCCTGGCCAGACACAAAATAAGCTAAGCTATCAGGGCTTACATTTAGATTCTTCCGAACGTTGACAATTGACCATAGGTTTGGAATGACTATTTTCATGGACTATACAACTATAAACAGTCATGTTATTTTGTAGTATCGTGGGGATAAATAATGCAGTTTCTAATTCCAACTCTACATCGATAAAAGATGTAGGTAAAATATATTTGGTCTACTAACTTCAGATTTTCATTGCGAAATAAGTAAAATATGAGTTTATATTTTCAATGTTCAATGCCCGATTCTATGCTCTTCCTAGCCCTAAAGGGTCACATTTGCAAATACAAACCGTTTTCATAGTGTTAGTGCGTACTTACTGCCGTCCCTTACCCACACAGACGCGAAGGGACAAAGGTCGCCGGCCACTGCCTTCTTATATTTGTTTAAGACGTGTATTGTACCAAACCCGTGTATTTTGCAATACATTTGTGTAGGACAACCCTTCCCCAACGAAGGTATAGAATATTTAGGGACAAAATGAGGTTTGTCGGATAAATAAGTTTCAATTTTGAGATCAGTTGGTCAAGTTTTGCTTACATTTGCGGAAAATGTCTGAAATCAGTTTTATTTTCTCAGTGTCGTGTCGATATAGTAGATGTTACATACCACAATGAAAATGTAAAATGGCATCAACAAAATTGCGAAATCATTTTAATCTGCTAGCTAAATATGCAGACATCAAAGCACCTATTTTCTTATCTCAAATAACCAAAACTCCCATCTTAGTTATCCCAGGTCAGACTAAGTTAGTCGTCAAGTTAGTAAAAGTACATCGGCCCCCTGTGGGTAAATAGAGGTTCGTCTAATACGACCTCCTGGGTCTCTCAAACGCTCAATCAAAATGATAGGTGATTCAGTTAGGGAACCGGTGGACGAATACCACCGGCACATGTGAACGCAAAAGTGTCTAACGTTTGTAGTATTACCTTGATTACTTATGCAAACTGGCTAAACACTAGGACTCAAAAGGAAGACTTCGACCTTCGTTGAAGGTCGCACTTGACAGGCGGTGGAGTGTGACTTTCTTCTCTCCTGATAAAGATCCCCGTATAGGGTCGAAGGCCAAATAGCTTCATATGAGTGTTGGTTAATTTACGATTTTTATTTTTATTGCAAGTAAAAGTCTTACTTAAAATTTCAACTGATGTTTGAAATAGTCTACAGTCTTTTAATATTAGATTGGGACAACCAAGGAGCTTGCTTAAGCTAAGTATCTCAGCAGTTAATCACTTTCGTCGTTATCAGTACCGGCGGTAGCCGACCACTACACGTTTCCCCGTGGTCCTAATTAATCCTGGATCGTAGTTCGTCCCTCGCAGGATGACCCTCCCCCTAACCCCCCCTAAATCACTTACCGACCCTGTTTACTTACTGTTACTTCAAGTGAAGATGCGTGCCTGGTTTTGGTAACTGAATTTGTTGGTGACTTTAATGTTAAATTGGTTGAGTCAATATTTTGATCTTGTCTAATCTGAAATTCTTTAACAGAATTGACGATGGAATAGCCTCACTTGGAAAATTCAAAGATTCTGGTAATTCCATACATAGATGGGATACAATGGTCTACTTGACACCGATCTTGGTAATTCCAATATAGGTAGCTACTTGCTTTATTATCTAAGCCTTAAAGATGCCTCTCATCAGGGTGGTACACTAGAAGTTAGAATTCAAGACACCTTATCTTTAGTAGCTAAGCAACAATCCAAAACTTATCAATTGTGATAACTTTGAATCTTCAAACAAGTCTACAGCTCCTAGAACGAACTTTCCTTATTATCCTCGAAAAACTTATGTAAATGATGATTCCCTAGTTGGCAAGAATAACGTCCCAGTTAGAAACTCTGAACTATCGGCCCAACATTCACTATCAATAAAGTACGAGCCGGTGGGCAAAGGGCGGGTGATCGATGGAACTTCTAATTTATAACCAAAGCCCTAAGGGCGTATCGATTACACCAGCTAACTTCGCGGCCGCCGTACGCGCGGCTTTTTGCAAAATTTGGAATAACGAACCGCCCAAGGGAGTTCTAGAATTGAATTTTTGTGAATTGATGGTGATAATGATAACCGTCGTGTTTTATTGATTGTTCTTTATTTGAATTAAATTTTTAGCTACAAGATATTGATCTTATTTTACTTTATTGGTGTACCTCTCCCTACTAATTTTATTGAATTTTCACTACAGATTTAAAAGACACTCGTTTAATATGGAAAATTCTTAAAAGTTTTACCTGTACAATTAAAAATAAAGATATGTGCCGACAAGTGTGGGCTGATACGTTTATACTTCACTTTGATCAACAACCTTTGAAGTTCGAGTTAGATCAGATAAGTATTCTGTATCAGTACATAGAAAACTTAACTTTGATATAATTTTATCATATTTCGTAAAATAAATTAAATATTAATTTTGTTTACGTGACAAATTTTCCTGCATAGGCCATACATACAAATTATACTTATTCCCTTACGGGGGTAGGCAGAGCGTTCATCTTTATAAATACACGGTTTTATCTACGTCGTCATAAGATTTTCGAAATAAATTCCAAATGGGACCTTGTATTGCTGTAGCATAGAATAACATTTAGGTACTAGCCCGTCGCCACAATTACAAAACACAAATCAATTAATAGGAGTAGGTATCTCATAATAATAATACCTCTATTGCTATGCTAGAAAGAGAATCGTGAAAAGTCAATGTTATTTTATCGGTCCGAGTACAAGGGGTACGTATCCTACATCAACGTAACTATGTAACACTACCCAAACATAGGTAAAGTAAGGAGAGCACTTAACGTTTCCTAAAGGATACATTATTGAAGGAGTCCTAAAAACAACATTTTTACATCCAGGCCGTCCGCTACGCATATTTTATTGCGGGTTCTGGGATGACCCTTAGTCTACGTAGACTTGGAAACTTTAGACAAGAATATTTATATAAGTTACAAAGTCTCAAAAACTTGAGTATAAATATAATAAATTTTGTAGGTTTTCATGTTCTTGCTGTTATTGATAAAGAAGCTTTATCGGCCTATTCGTACTTTAAAAAATCTTTTAATGCTTACATAGGAAGGAACACACCTGCGCATTTCTCGCTGATATTTCTTGCTGGATTCTGGACTTTCAGATGTCGTAAATTTTCTTAGTTAGTTTTCCCAGTATACGTTACAATCATGTCTTCATTATCTTTGTTCAATCTGTAACAGATAAAAACATATGTTAGTTTACATTCAGAAAAATAAAATACAAATTAACCAGTCAAGTTTTTTTTTTATAAAATGTTACACCTTGGTGCCGTGACCAGGATACATCTCAAACAATGATTGTCACTCTAGATCGATTGTATTTATAACTTTGTAGGTTATTCACTTCTACGATTTCCTATGCCACAGTCTACCTGGCCGGTCCCTCGAGGCCGAGGGTTGATGGACGGCAGCACACGGGTTAACCTATGCCAGCGTAAATATTTGACGATGTACCTGCATGCTCCGCCTTCGCCACTACTACTGGACTTCTTGGAGTTCTAATTTTCCAACTTTAAGAATGCTTTTGTACAAGTATTTACTTTTAAAAAAGATTAAAAAAGCAACGTCTGACGTCTTATAGGTACTGAATGTTTGAAAAGAAAAAAGGAAATAATGCTTCGGTAGACAGGAGAGCAATAGAACCTGAAGATGAAATAGAAATGGTCACAGCTTCAATAGAGAATCTGCGAACTCTAAAATGCTGTATCAACCTAAAAGAAATAAGATGTTGCAGTAAACATTAGTTGCGCAACACCAGAAGCGTGACGTGTTGTTATACCTATTTTTATTTTTTAACCCACGTCTCCACACGTTGACCCCACAACATTAGGTTCAACAAAATAAACATATCTTCGGTTATGTGCGCTGCTGACAAATGCGGGGTAGTACGTGAGAATTACCCGGAGTTTTATCCGGGTTCGAACCCGGGCCGTCCCTTGGGCAACCGCCGTCCGAAAACTTCGCCTTTGACCCTCAAGGAAGGAAGGATATAGAGCTGCAGGCTTTTCTTGGAAATCATCGGTCCGATTCCTATAAATTTTGGAACTCCTCTTAAAAGAACAGTAGGAATTCTGTGAATTACTGGAATGTTACTTATTGCAAGATTTCCCTCACATCAAGGAATGGATGGCCAATAGAAAATAGTATGCAATATTTAGAGTACCACATTTTTTTTTAAGATGATCACGATTGGTCAAGGAGGTCACATCTTTTTTACCCTGTCACCAGAATTGTCAAGCTTTGGTCTGGATTTCACTCAGCCAGAGTAGAATTTTCCAGCTCCTTAAACTTCCACGCATATACCAGGCGTACAGAAGCGCGGGGCAGTATCTACAGTTTTCTTATCTACTTACTCTCCTCCAGCCGAACGAGCCTCCCGAGGCCAGCCCGCCTCTTTACGGCCTGTCAATGACTAGTAAATTTAGAACCGACCCACCATTGATATAAATGTTTTTTGTTCTCCCAAAACGGCCCTTCGAATTGTAATTTAGTGATGCCTACGATGAGATGTTTGCTGTTATGTGTTTTTATTAAGGTAATGGGTTTTCGAACACCCTTGCAGTTCTTGGAAACCTTACCCCAGTGACTTAAGGAGATTCGTGGTAGATACTGAAAATCAGATAGATCATTTTCATTAGTTTCTTTTTCAATGAGAGACTCAATGTACGCTTAGCTGAGTATAAAATTGTAGGAAGCAAATATATGAAAGTTGCAATAATACGGTACGTCTTTCGTCGCGAAGTTATTCAAAATGCTTGCCATATTTGCACGTATAAAATCGATCAGTATCTTCGCACGCGCCCGGTCGAGCGCACTCGCGCATGCATGCATACTCAAGCGTATTCAGTCTGCAACATATTAAATTTCAAACGGATTTACTCGCATTTGACGCGCATCGAATCTATTCACCCTCGCCAATTACATTTGCATCGATTTTTGAATGTAAAAGTTTGAAATTCGAATGTTGGATTAGCACCTGGCGAAAATTTCGACCAATCAGAAGGCGTCGGAGCTTGTTACGTCAGCGTCCCCTCGCTGACCAATGGCCAGCCGGTTTGGGAACCCCAGCGCGTGCTGAGTCCCGCTTGACCGGTCTCTCCCTTCGAAGCCACGCGACGGATCGATGAAGTCGGGTTTTGTCCCGTTTTATAGCGTATAAATTGACGATGGACCTCGGATGATGGTTCAACTTTACACTCTCCGGATAAACATTTGCCTTTTGTAGATTCGAGACAGGTAGTCGCCACAAAGGGAAGTTTGACACGGCACATATATTTGACCACTTAGTGGCCGGGACTTGACAGGGGATTCAATGATACTTTGTAAAGATTGCTCTCCCTAAACGCGTTTATTTTGTGGTGTTGGAATTTTTGACGCGTGTAAGACCTGTTTTGGGATGAAAGCAAACAATGAGAGACGTTTGTAAATAATGGGATGAAAAAGATACTTGTTGAGATTTATGTTGTGGTGTTGGGGCGAAACCAAATCGTTTATAAACCTGTTGACTTTATAATGAGGATTCATGAATACGATATTATTTGATCATATTGTTTTCAAGGTGCCTGAGTTTCCCTTGAAACACACTGTCCTTTCTGAATATTAAACTACCCTGTTAAACAAAGGATGTCGAAGTGGTAGTTTCGATCGCTGGGTCCAGGGTGGTCCAGGGTGGACCCGGGTGCTGAGGGCCCAGTCCTCATAATCCCGCCCTAATGCCCTGTCCTCTGCAAGGGACATTTCCATTTATTATTGAGCACTTAATTTATGTGTTTTGTTATGGACCGACAACCGACCGGGCACCAAATAAATGGCCCGGATTCGCGAGACAAATTGCAACCGATTTCAACCCTGCCTCAAACTAATACAGCTCAAAGTCGTTTGGCACACTAAAGGCGTTTAGATCTTGTTGCTGTTGTTGTACAAAAATTGCTTCATCGGACGTTTTAAAGTGAGCTCCGGCAAACTATTGTGAACTTTATGTAAACCTTGCAATGTCGCTTTTAGTTTACCGTCTGCATGTTCTTTTAAATCATTTGGAGATCCAAAATATGGAATTTTTAAAGGAGAGTATTCTGAGCTGTTTTAAAATTTCTGTTTTATATCCTCGGTCTTAAAATACAATTTAGTGAAGTGTGGGTGTTTCTTAGGACTTTTTGGTGGATGAGGTGATCACTTAAGAATTGTTTAGACAATGTATGCGGCAATCCGTTCGTTTCAGATCCAGGTTTGGTTTAAGAAGGGGTGAAATGACATTTGGGATGGAGGCTGATCCCCGTCAGAGGAGGTCATTTTTCAAAATTAGTAATTGGACAGAGGGGCTCGACTATGGACGATTTGACAGACTAGTTGGATTAAAGAGGCAGATTTCAAAAATATATTCCTAACATTTTGACTCCATTATTTAAATTACCTATTTTATGAACAATAATTCAAAGCATTTGTGTTAGTTTGATGGTTTGAGTCTTACCTGAAAAATATTAATAGAGTTGGTAAAAAAAATACAATTTAATTTTACTACACGTACTTGCGAAGAGAAAACTATAATAAACGACTTTATTGTATTAAAAATATAGTAACTTCTACCACCCAATGACTTACAAAAATTGATCTCAAACTATTCAAATAAACAGCCGAAAAAAATACTGAAATCTTCATCCAAAAAGATAAAATTACAAGTGAAAGTAGAGAAGTAAAAACAAAACGAATAAGTAAATGAGTAAGCAGAAAAGTGGTCTGATATAATATTCCATATGTAAAGGGAGAGCTCTTCAAACCGCGCACATAAGCCTATGAAAGCATAAAAAATCGAAAAAAATCCATGTGAACCAAAACACATGGAGAATAAACAGACGCAGTAGATACTTACAAAAATATGAAATTCACCACAACATTTGCTAGGGACGGCTGAGCGAGGTACTGATGGCAGAAAAGTTGATAATAAAATATTTTTTGGTAGCAAAACTTATAAATTTTCAGATTTGATTGAATTAGTATTTGTAAATTGTACAGAAAATTAATTAACACCCGGCATACGAGTCCCAATTTTACCACAAATTTTTAAACAATTACTCAAAAATGGGTGGTCAGAATTCGGACCCATATATGCATGCGTTAATCGTTATAGGATTTACGGCCACGTCTGATAATTTTCAAAAGTGATTTTAGAAATAACTGTGCATTGCTGTAGAGATTTTGCGAGCTAATTTCTTTTTTAACGGTGTAATAAAATACAGTTCAACATTAAACTAAATTATCAATAATATACTACTCAAATAGTACGCTCGACTCTTCTTTCTTTCATGATGCTCACTGATTTTAACAATTTCAAACAATTGTATGAAACACGACAGGTAACACGTGACTGTGCCTTTTTCCCTCAGTGTTTCTCTGCCAACCGTACCTGTTCACTCGTCCATAATACGAGTTGATAGGTAGATGTATTAAAAAATAGTATACATTAGACGCGATACGAACAGATAAAGTTGTTTGTACATTAGGTAACAATTTACGTGCAATATTAAGAACTCATAACTTGCCGTGGCCACGAGAGTCCCAGCTGGACATAATATATGGTCTTTTCCGGATTGCCAAGCGCAGTGCCTGTATGTTCACAAGGAACGCTTATGCGCATTTACTTGATATATTCCTTAGCCATTATTGACTTTTATAACACCAATATGATGATTTACTCAGGTATTCTGACCTAGCACCATATACAACAAATTGCGCAAGTATTACAAAATACCTACAATTGTGATGTCTGGCTGCTGTGTGTTGCAATATGCCGATCAATAAGTTGTACAACATCTCCATCCATCAAGAACTAGGCTTTTTATAGACTAACCTGGTACTATTATGGGTTATGTATGTGTGTTTTATAAATTTTAGTAACACGCAACAATTATTTAAGTAATACTATCTTTACTTCATTCTTTTCAACATCATCGTCTTCCTAGCCTTTTCCCCGTGTTTATCAACATGTTGATGAAAAAGTTGCGCAATATTTCCATTTCCACCCAGTGAGTACTAGGCTTATCACAGAGCAAGTGTGGTGTCTGGGGCAAAAGTGTATCGGAGTTGGATTACTTGCGTTTTGCTACATGTTATTTCATTTGATATCTCTAAACTAAGTTGGATATGAGGTTAGATTTGTTCGTACAGCGTCGAGGCGGGTTAGTTCACAGGTGATATTTGTCGCACAGGAAAATTCTTTTACGGGTATTTGTACAATCTTCCTAAGAGGTGGTAAATATTTAAAAATTAGTTTTATACATATTTAAAATCAGCATTCACTATTATAATCCATACTAAACTATTATAATTACAATCTAAAATTGCTTTAAATTTTACTTTTACGAGGCGCTTAGACTCTGCCTACCCCGTAAGGGATACAATACAGACATGACTGTGACATGACAGTGACCGTGACATGATGTATGTATTCACTATTATTTATTTCATCTTTCGACTGTGGTGTGACTGTGGTTTTCTTGTTGGTAATCTATCACGCAAATACATGCCTCGATCATTAGAAAAAAATCTCCCTTGAGTACTATACTTTTTTTAAACAAAAGCATCGAAGTTCGACTGTATTTCAAAAGTAGCCCAATACCTACTCACTATCAGAGCTCAGAGCAATTTTTCGTGAATCAGCTGAATGCCGTCAGAGCTACCATTAGTTAGGTATTGACGTACAGACAGACAGACCGCGTGCCAGTTGTCCTCTGCTGACTCTACTACGAAAACTCACGAATAACTCACAAAAAATTATGACTTTTTTTGTTTATAATCTTTAATTTATACTTTTATTAGTCTAGTCTAGACGGTCTAGACCGAGACAAAGTCATTGATAGAGAGGGCTTAGATTCTTGTTATCATCGAGCCTTAAATTAAAGCAACTAATTAAGCAAGCAAAGAAAAAGAATGTAGCAAGATGCTTTATGGTCAAAAAAGTAGTAAGTACTTAATATTAATAACATGACCTACCTGTGCAGTTAAGGAAAGATCATTGCCCCATTCGAATATTCGATTGTATGTCCTATAATGTATCTATAAGTAATAGATGGTAGGTAAATTTTTTGTGTCACACCCTGTAGTTGAATAGAGTGAGAACGCGTAGTAGAGGAGATGTCTAAAAGATTAATGTGGTTTGGAGTTTTAGTGGATCTCAGACTCAGATAGAAAATAAATTCTAGACTTCTTTTTACTTTGAATTATCTCCGTGTTATTTTTATACTAGTTTATCATGTAAACATCAAAACTAACCATAACTACTTGTTAAAATTTTTGTTTTTGTACTGTTTTTGAAGTATAAACAACGGAAATAAACATAAACATCTCCGGGATTTTAAACAACAACACCGTCCTCAGGCAAAAGGCATCATCAATTCCTCTCAATATAAATAGATTTCAAACAAAACATCGTACGAAAAAACACCCTATAAAACACACTATCTCCACCTCTGGTGAAATATAGCGGCAAGTCAGTCTTGACAAAACACCATCATGGAGGAGCCCAAAAAACTGGACCCTTATAACTGCAAGCCATTTGTCTACCGCTGGAAATGTCGTCTACTTAACCCAATACACTCCGTCCTAAGTAAACTCTAGGTAAACTTAAACGTTAGTCCCTTTCTCGCCGCATTCTAAATAAATAACATCTAATGGAGGACATTCATCAGTGTTTTTACCTCACTCCCTCTGTCTTTTAACAGACCTTTGCTCACACATCCCGAAAACTTTTTTCAACAATTCTATGTTTTATGCCTTAAGGAATAAGGCCGGTTTTATTTGTAGGGTGCATGTACAAATTACGTTCATAAAGTGTAGAGATTAACGAGTGCAGAGATATGGGGAGGTGGGGGCTGGCTGTACCACCCCACACGTTTTTGTGTTTTTTCGGCGCTGCATTTTTTGCTAACGCGTGCACGATTTTTGGGAGTTTATGTGTTTTTGGTAAATAAATCTTTTCTAATAAGAACATTTTGTTCTGTTATTAATACGAGTTACCTTAACATACAAATTAGAGATTTGGCTATGGCACCTGAAATAGGTATAAAAATTTCCTGTGTAAATAAAAATATCCTATACATAGATATTTCAAGTTTATATCGTAAATGTTGAAATCTGCTTCTAGTGTAGATACCTATACGATACAGTAAACATTTCTTTCGTCTGCTGACCCTCATCACGTGACATAGTCGCGATAGGTAGGTTGGTTCACGTATCATTTCAAAATTGTCACTTTTCATATCTGCGGGCACTGTCTTACCTTTGTCAAATCCTAAGTTGATACCGTCTTTCAAAAAAAGTGTTTGAAGACATGTTGAAGATGGAAACTATTTTACTGGAAGTGCTAGTATATTCAATCAGATAATAATTGGAACAAAATAACATATTCTCTGAAATGGTTTATTCAAGTATATAAACGCAAAAAAAACCCTTCTAAATACAAAAAGAAAGTAACAAAATACTCTTTTTCGTAATTCCAGTAAAGACTTATAAAGAACTGAATGTACCTCAATGTTACCTACTTTTCCCTCACTGACCCTCATCACGTGATAGTCTCAAGAAGAACACATGATATTATTTCAAAAATTGACACTTTTTCTTATCTTTGGGCTTCTGTCTACCCTTTGTCAAAACCTTGCTATTGAATCCTGATGTTTGGTGTGGTATGATTCGTCAAAAGAAATAAAAAATGATAGTCAAGTATCTTCCATAAAATTTTCTTTTAAAATGGGCTGGCTGAGATTACACCACAGTGGCCACCCATGTTAACCGTACAATAGCTTTTTGATTTTATATATTCTGTCTTATATCCGTAAGTTATACGCGCTAGCGTTGAACATTATGGAAACTCTATTGAAACCGTAATAGCTTACCTACAATTCGTAATGTAATGATATTTAAGTACCTCCGTAGAGTCCATCAGAAGTTCTCAAGAACTATAGGCAGTCGTATAATGCTGGCAGTCTGCGCCGAAACCGACCAGTAACAAGTGGAGTTGCGCTATGTTTTAGCAAGTTTCCGATCGCCAGGGTGACCAAGCTTCAAGATGTCATGAGAACATGAAGTAAAGGCACTCCTAATGATAGCAGTCTGCGCGGAAATCGTTAACGAATATGTAGAGACACAACGGTTGAAAAAAATGTCTTCGTTAACGAATATGTAGACACAAAGGTTGAAATAGAACGCTCATCATCAATATTCCTAATAGAAAATCCAAGTATATATTTCATAATCTGACCTCCTTGTACAGCTACAACAATACTAAAGGTAATTGGATCATGATTTTTTTCGTATTGATTTACTGCTAAACGGCATAAAAACAATTTTATAATTAAATTTTTCAGTTAAAACAAATCTATTCTATAGCAAATCTGATTATCACGAATTATAAAAAAAAAAATCGTTCTAAGCCAAAAGTACAGTCACCGTCACAAAAGGAGCTGCCAAAGGCCAGAAAGGAAACGGTAACTGAATGGAACTAAATTTCAAACGTTTCAGAGAACAGGAAGCCGCTGCTGGACTCGTTGGAATTCTCCTTAAATTCCAATTCCAAATCATAGAGACATCTTGAACTTGCCATTCAATTATTTATTTCATAATTCGTCCTCATTTTCTTATTATGTCCACGATTTTAAATTTTGTATTGAAAAAAATACAATATTTAATTTCATTTTTCAGTAGAAAAAAATCTATTCTATAGCAAATCTCAAACTGACGAATTATTCAAAATTCTGAAATTGTCCTGTTCCGAGCCAAAAGTACAGTCACCCTCACAAAACCAGCTGCCAAAGGCCAGAGAGGAAACGGTAACTGAATGGAACTAAATTCCAAACGTTTCAGAGTACAGCAAGCCGCTACTGGACTGGCTGGAATTCCCTTACTAATTCTCATGCCGACTGTACCTAGTGCAGAACTAATTGCACTTGTTTGAGAAAGCTTAGTTGTTAGTTCGAGAATGGAATTTTATATTTTTTTATCAAATAAATCTTTGTTAGAAAAATAATACTTCTCCTTCTTAGCGAGTGGATTTTCGAGTCGAACAACGACCCGATAAACCCTGGTGTCAAGTAAAGACCACTAAATAATACTATAAAATAAATTGGTTTCTCTCTCTCTCTTGTCGTGCGGGCGTCAAGTCGATGGACCCGATAAACCCTGGTGTCAGAGTTTTTAAACCGCCTAATAGCGCAGCTTATAGGCCTCTGAGATGGTATGTGTAACGACCACTATCAAAAGAGAGCGACCGGGACCGACGGCTTAATAAATCGGTAATTAACATAAATAAAGTCATTTGAACGTTTTTCGTTAATTTTATAAATTTTTAATACTTATCTATTGAAGTAATATAAGTCAAAAAAATATCTTACAAGAATTTAATAATTTTTATTTGGTGTGTGTTAGAAAGCTAAACAAAAAGTTCATAAACGTAAATAATTCGAAACCACAACGTTCATATGATCATGATTCTTGTTGTTCATTGTTCGTAATAATAATAAAAACGAGCTTTAACTAAAATACATATAATAAAATACCGTATCAAAAAACGAAAGTAAACGGTCGAAATAAGACACCGCGTCTTTTGTTTTCATTGTCTGCCTACCTATAACGAGGCGGGCTACGCAACAAAAACAAAAGAAAATGGCTCTATTATGTGAAAACAACCCAGATACCACCACGGTTATATTCACCCGTGGGCTGAATTTATACGATATGTTCAGTATTCACTACACCAATTTTATTTGACACCTCATATGAGTTGATAAAACCCCCTCCGTAACCCACTCTTAGCACCACACTCAGCGGCAGGGTAGTTCAAGTTACGCCGGTCTCGAGAACATATTTCGAATATCCAAAAGTATAAATTCCGTCGGTAAGCTATCGACTTACTTTTTATATTCAACGGAATCGCGGTGCTGGAATGGGCCACTGTTTTGAGGGCAAACACACGTGCCGCTAGTCTACGTTAAAGAAATATTTTCCGAAAATCTCTACCTATCAATTTTATCATCGATATTTTTTGTTTACGATCCCGGGGTGATCCTGAAAGATAACAGAACAGCCGAAAGTTACATGAAAATGAGGCGTTATGAAAATTCTGAAGTGCGTACAATACAAAGTCTCAAAAGTTTTAGAAGCTTTCATCTTGAAACTAATCGATGGAGAAAGGCGACATCCCAAAAACCCCCTGTCTGTACCCATACACACAAAACAGCGCCCATTACTGGTACCGCCAACAAAAGCGGTCGGCTAATGCTCACGTCCTCAGAGCCTTAATCTTTTTGTGCCTCTAATTAAATTAGCAAAACTCAGGCGCCCGGAAACTGGACACGCACACAAACGCAAAAATCCTTTATCTTACTTGAACAGACGCACACATCAACACAAAGGCCTTGTAAGTTGAGAGCTCTGTGGGTGTGGGTGTAAGATCGCCGTGCGTGTGTATGTGTGTGTTTTAGTTAAGGGTCGTCATTTCTCTTGGACCCTCCCCCGTAGTGTCCGCAGAAAGGTGAGTTAAGATGGATTTGTATAGAGCTGTTACAACATTGTTTATATTATATTATGCAGTTGCTTCAAATAAAAAAAAGATAATCACTATGTGAAACTTTTTACAACACGAACTTTTTACTGCGCGGTTTTTCCCGGCACCGTACTGAATCAAAATTTTGCCCGGCATAATGTGTAGCAAGAGGCTACAAACTGTCTACGACTACAAGACAGCACGCCAAACATGTTATGAAACGTTTATCAACATTTATCATGTCCAGTATAGTAGATGATGGAAAAAGTTCAAATGAACCATAGTCACGACAATTTTAGGGCTTTCTTCCGGAAGGATTGGTAAATCTTAGGTTTTACCGGTTCAGGCTTTTACAGTAATATTTTATTCTTATTACTTTTTTCTGGAAATGGGATGCTCTTGACTCCAGTCTAGGTCGAGGACAACAGAGACTATGACGACGATTGAGCGAGCTCACCCAGAAGATGCCTGTTCACTCTAGCTTTGGAGTGTGTGTTGGGGGTTGTATAATTTATTAGATAGGTTTAAAATCTAACCAATACCTCCTCAAACCTGTAAACTAAATATTTTTTTAAATAATGCCAGATGACCTTTCTAAAACAAATGCCTATTAATACCTTTGGGGGATTCACCAGCTCCATATAAATACGACAGACAAACAGACATCCCCCGGCGTCCTCCCTCGGACTTTAATATTGATCAGTGTCCGGCCGCGGTCAGGTAGTCTCGGCCACCGCCGCGCATGCGTGCTGGACACACGTGGACAAAGGGGCAAAGGGGGGGGGGGGGAGGTTGATGACCAAACTTGCTGGTCATTGATGGGGGGATGGGGGGAGGTAGAGAGACAAGGTTAAGGGAAGTGTTTTAATGTGGGAAAATAAGAAATGTATCTTTCTACCTATATTGACAATATTGACATATTTTTACGTCATATAAATATAACTTCGTCATAGCAGTTGGTATGGATGATTCCGGGAAATTTACTTAATGGCCCCAGTGGACATTCCGGTAAATAGGCCTTCCGTGCCTGAGGGGATTGAAAACTGCAGAGATGATAAGATAAACTTGAACTTAATGCAATTCTTGAGAAGTGACCTAATTTGTGCTGCTCTCTATGTAAAACTGTTTGATCAAATACACATGCTACTTGTGTGCCTGCTGCTAAACATCATATATTTTTATTCATACCTGTTTTTCAAGAAAACATAAACTAGAACATTACAACATATAACTCTGCCGCATTATACTAACGAGATTCCCCAGATTTAATATCCTGAAGGAAGTCCCTAAATTCCGTATCATGTAAAAGAACACTTTCAATATTGGCCCTGGTATCCCTTTGGCCGTAACAAGGTTTTATTAGATCCCACTAAAGGGCATCCCCACACAAAGGTAGAAGAAACCCTTTTTCTACTTCAAATATATTAACTGTCCCACTACCTTTGGTGACGCGGATGTCGGAAAAACTGGATGTGTCTTCAGAAAAACTTACAGTTATATTCGTGTGTCAATATTTTTTCGGT
>JARACY010001974.1:0-48987 GCA_029255725.1 Scrobipalpa atriplicella
CAGAGAGTTAATACTTCTTGACTTGTGTACTTATTTGCGTTTCAGTTTCATGGTATAAAAGTCTTTGCAATTTTCTTTGTGATTGAAAATTTACGTAATTATAAACTGACTGAGCAATGGAACGAGTAATATCGTTCTTTTTATATCCCGCGGTCGCTATAATGATGATATTATCTGACAACTCATATAAAATGTAGGATCAAATTCATTGCATACAATTTGTATGAGCTGTCAGATATCATCATTATAGTATTATTATTGAAAATCCACTCGCTAAGAAGAAGATTATAGTATTATTATACTCGTAGTAGACGAATTTTTTTAAAACGATTTTTTGGTTACTTCCATGCTGGACTGGGAGTGATAGAAAAACATAGAATGTGCCAGCTGCATCTCCTCCCGGGCATGCTGTAAAAACCAGCTAAGGGATTAGATTGTTCCAGTGTATTGCAATTTAGGCGATAAGCTGACAAACCGTCACTATAGCAATATACAAAATCATCTGTAATAACCCTCAAAACTTGTCAGACGTGGCGGAACGACCTTTGTTTAGGTCGTTTTTGAAGGCGTGATTTTATGTATGTATGTTTGTATTTTTTGTTTAAGTTTCAATTTATCTTCAATTTGACATCGTTTGTACAAATCCTGGCTTTTCATTTGATTAACATCTTCAAATGCTTCAAACAAAAAAAAACACATTTTAATTCAATTCGTCAAGCTTTCGCAACGCTCGAGTTGGCTTCATTCATTGGAGTGCTACTTTATTTGATTTTTGACAGAAAACATCCTTTGTAAATTGAGGCTTACCAAATAATTGAAACAAAAAAATAAAATAGAAAGAGTATTTTGAGTTCATAATATCTGTGAAAAGAATCGTGTTTCTCTTATTAAGGCTCGTATTTATAAAGCGCTCTCAAGATTGAGAGCAATATTAAGTATGGATTTGACAGATCGTTTTGTACTGAAATGACATTTCTGATACGAACTCAAACTCACTGTCACACTTGAGAGCTGATTATAAATACAGGCCTAAATTAGTTTAGTTGAGTTTATTTGACTTGATTGTGACTTATATCTAGCAAACTAATAGATTAGCTTACCAATAATAAAAAATCAGACATAAAGACACGTCAAAAACTTTGTAAAAACCATTTTGTAAGAATGACGGCATCATAGAAAGTAATACAAAAGTAACTAAAAATTTAGTTTAGTCTAGTTTTGTGAAACTAAATTTTGAGTTACTTTTGTGTAACCTTTTTATGATGAAGCCCTTTTTACAAAATGGTTTTATAAAGCCGCTGACGTTCTGCCTGCACCGTAAGCGGTGTAGAGTAGGCGTGATTTTATGTCCGTAATTTATAATCCAAAGATTAAACAGTCTATTCCCATTCCTAGGGCTATTTCTTCTGGCTATGACTATGTCATAACAACCGATTGGGTTTAACAATCAAGGACCTAGAAGACATTAAATATAGTATTAGGAGTTTAGGACTTAAGTTGGTAGTATTTTATCACCCTCCAAAGTAGGTAATATAATCCTTCAGCCATAGATCTAGATTGTGTAAGATTCTGCAAGTCAAGCTACTTAGCGTGTGCACAAAAAATACCAGTCCGACTGAAGTCAATTCAATTTCAGTCGTTACTGTTGTTAATACACGTATTAATTAAGCATTATTGAAAAGCTGGACTGGGATTGATAGAAAATCATAGAATTTTCCAGCTACTTCTCTTCCGGGACATACTGTACAAATCAGTAGAGGGTGACGAGGGTTTCAGCATCAGCACAGAATATACAATATTACTATGTTTCAGTTTCTGAATATAGCAATACAGGCAATTAGCTGACAACCTACCACTATAGCAATTCTAATTAAAAGTTAAAGTTAACAACACAAATTTAAAAGTTAATTAATTAGTT
Source organism: Scrobipalpa atriplicella (assembly GCA_029255725.1). NCBI lineage: Eukaryota > Metazoa > Arthropoda > Insecta > Lepidoptera > Gelechiidae > Scrobipalpa > Scrobipalpa atriplicella. The sequence goes on from JARACY010001974.1 coordinate 1,919, forward strand.
ACCTTTAAAACTGACTTGTCAAACGTAGCGAAGACGACTTTATTCATCTTTTGAGGTCTACATACCCCGTAAGGGATACAGGCGTGACTGTTTTAGCATGCAGAATACAGAAAATTCAGTTGTGCGTTATAATGAGGATATTAAAAGTTACAACTTACCTTCAAACGATTTAAAGAAATTCCGTAGTCCACTTTATCTTGGTCTGTGCCTTCAGTCATCTTCGGTAGCTAGGCAGTCAACAGCCGAAAACAACGTATACTTAAACGGAAAAACGGCCTTCTTACGCAACTTTACCGACGGGAAAATGGCGTTTAGGGAAACATAACCTTTATGATAATCCGATCGTTCCGAAAACATGGACCTAGACGTTGGAATAAATATATCGTACATTTGGTATTAAGTGTTATTCCAATGTACGAGTTATGTTTATTTTGGTTTTGAACCAGAGTATTTGATATGAGTAGATTATATTTTTTTTTACTAAATTTCACTGTGTAGTTCTGGGCATATACGTGGAGCATGTAAATTATTTATCTCTATATTTTCTTATCATAACTATTCATTTATAAAATAACGCTGTGAGTGCCAAACTTCGCAAGTTCCGGTAAACTAAACTAATAATGTTTCTTAGTAGGTATTTCACCGTAGGTACAAATGCAAATCTCTCGAAACTATAATAGCCCTTAAGCTGTTGTCACTGAACCCTGATAAAGGGATTGGGTATGCAAAGTTTCATGTTTCAGAACATAACATTTACCATCTTAAATTACTAGTATTAGAGTAGATTCCTGACTGATCAATAACATATAGGTATAAGACGTGTCATTCACATTGCTTTTTAATATTATATAATAACAAGTTAAATCGGAAATAGGTAGGTTAGGTTAGCATCAACACGGAATATACATACAATACCACGAAACAGTTTCAAAGATCGATCTAAACTGAATCGGTGAACTGAATTATAAGTAAACTATAAACTAAATGGTTTCAAAGAAGCGATCCAAGCGCCAATCGTGACTAAGGACAAAAATAAACTCAATTTTAAGAACAAGATTACTTATTTGGTCTCTTTCATATTTCTCCGATATTAGATAGAAACTGATCATTTTGAGGAAATGAAAATCGAACCGATAAAGTTCAAGATGAGGGAGATAATTTATATCTACAGACTCTACCTAAAACTGTAGCAGTCAAAAAAATTTACTAATTCGCATGCGGGTTTTTTAAACCAAAGAAAATTTCGAAAACTCTGGAGTCTGGCAACTGAAGAACTCTTTAACTCTTTATTCGTCACTTTCTTTTACATCAAACCTTGTTTAATGGAAAAGAAGGCCTTAAAAAGAAAATAATGAATCGAATTCAGGAAAGATGACAACATTATGAAAGAAATGTTATTACGACGACTAATGTAAGAGAGGAAAATAATGTATTACGATTGCGTAAATTTTATTTTCTGTTTGTATTTCATTTCATACATACATATAATCACGCCTTTATCCCTAATGGGGTAGGCAGAGCGTAAACGACCCACACAAAGGTCGTTCCGCCACGTCTGACAAGTTTTGAGGGTTAATCCAGATGGATCTGTATACCTATTGCTGTAGTGACAGGTTGTCAGCTCATCGCCTAAATTACAATACTACAAGAGATATCAACTCATTGCGCATAGGTATTTTGAAAATATCTTAAAATATTGTTTTCTCATTATTACGGAAAACCAACATACTTATTAAGAAATTACTGTCATTATTAGTACAGAGGTACTACTTTATATAAGTACAATCATACACAAAAAGAGAAATATCAAATTACTCATAAACATTTATAGGGTAAAGCAATTTTTTTTTAAATTCAATCCCTTTATAAAATATCAAACCTAATCCACGCTTTAAAAAATTTCAACATTCTTTTTTAAATCAACTTCCCTACCTGCTGAATTGTAAAAGCACTCAGGTGTCACAGATAATATAATTATCTTGTCACTTGAACGCAGATACCGGCAATGTCGCACTCGGAGGGGCATTAATTAAAAAATGCCTACGACGAGGAAAGTTGAGGAAACGGGGAAACACTGGAAAAACTTAAGCGCGCGATTGTACACGCTCGCAGAGTATCAGTGGGTTTCAGTAGTACTCTGGCGTCGGCAGGGAAAGACGCGAGATACGTTGCCGACCGCCGACCGAACTTGTAAACAACTCAATAAAAAACCAATCGACGAAAACAAAACAATAAAAAATATTAACAAGCTTTTTTACTCAACTGTACAAAATTGTGTTGCGAAAAATAGAGAATTCGAAAAGTTCCATGTTTGAATTTGAATTTCGCGCGTGACGTTTTCTGTTTAATTGTGAAGTGCCAGTGTTTTTCTAGTTTGTCGTATGCAATGAATGTTGCCATTTTTTGATGGCGACTAAAAAAAAAGTTATACGTTTGCCGTCCGTGGTAAGATTTTGGTGGAATGTGTTCGGATGATGCACCATTTTTGACGGATGAAAAAAAATAGTAGCATGTTTTACAGGTTTTTACATTTTGTAGAGTAGCTTGCTTCCTGTCACACGCATTGCATGTACTTAATATTATTCAAATTATATTTATTGTAGTAAAATCTAAATATTTTTAATTAATTTAAGTTTTAAGTGCACTCATTCTGTGGCTCAATGATTAGGCATAAAAGTTTTTCAATTTTAAGTTACTCAATTGGCCGTTCTACTTTACTGGGGTAAGTAAAAAGTCTCTTCAAATAATTAAGTTTGGAATTACTTACATATACCTACTTGGATGATTTTTTAACACAATTTTTTAACGTATCTTTTTAAGGTATAAGTTCTTCATCTGTTTTGACTATGATCAGCTATGAAAAAAAACACAATTTTGAAAAAAAATAAGGAAAATGGAAAAATTAATATTTGGTAAATGTAAGTTACAAGTAACCCATTTATATATTTTCAGTGAAAACTAATTTTTGACTTCTTCTTCTTCGAGTCTACTGACCCGATGAACCTTGGTTTCAGAGTTTTTAAACTACTTATTATTATTGTCCATACACTGAAATAAATAAAAATCTTTTTATGCACACATCAAAAAGCTCATGTCAACTTTAGTACCTGAAAACAACACCCTCTTTCATTCTGCCCTGATCGGTTAAAACACAACGGCTGTAATACACACTAGACATGTCCCCAATATTTTAAGTCGATAAATAGAATGGGCTTAACTTCTAAAATCGATAACATGATCCGCTTAACCACGCTTATGCAACTTAATGATGTATAGTGGTTGATGATTCCAGTCAACGTTTTCAAGTGGTGTGATTATAAAGTCACTATAATTATAATTTTGGACTCTATAGAAAAACTTTTATACATACATACATAAAATCACGCCTTTATCGCTGATGGGGTAGGCAGAACAAAAACGACCTAAACAAAGGTCGTTCTTGTCGTACCCATGATCTAACATTTGATGAGTTTAGCAGAAAATAAAACTATGTTCTTCTTGCCGTATAGGTATGGGGCGATCAACCCGATAAACCCTGAAACTAAATAAATACTAGCAAGAAAATCAAGAAGCATATTCTCGACTATAAAAAATTAAGGTACAAAAAAATAATACTTATATTTTTTTAACTTTACTTTCGCTAGAGTCATCTGTCGACCCTGAAAAGCAGTAATTTTCAGCTGAGGTAGTATACAAGTGGCTCATTGTTTGACTAGCTGCCGGAACTGCATTAATTAACGTTGGAAAAGTTCCACTTTCCCTTTTTTTGCCATTGACATGGAAAACTACGCCTCGTGTATCTAATATTTTCCTGGAAGTTTTTAGTAATCATTTTCAGCATGGTTAGACTACGAGATTACGAGATACTTCCATGCTGGACTGGGAGTGATAGAAAAACATAGAATGTGCCAGCTGGATTTCCCCCCGGGCATTCTGGAAAAATCAGCTAAGGGATTCGAGGGGAGTATTTTTATTTAGGCGATAGGCTGACAACCTGTCACTTTATATACTGATTAACCCTCACAAGTTGTCAGACGTGGCGAAACGACCTTTGTTTGGGTCGTTTACGCTCTGCCTACCCCATTAGCGATAAAGGCGTGGTTATATGTATGTATGTATGTAGACTACGAGATTAATTAAATAATATTACCAGCGGTTTTTTTGTCGAGTAAGAACAACACACCGTTCTTTCTAAAATAATCTTTAATCGTTGTCACATTTTGCAAGAAAACTACCTTCCAATTTTTGAAACATAACCATATAAGGTATCATGTCCTTTACTGAAAAAATACACAGCCATATACCTAGGTAACTGTTGATTTTTAACACTTTCCTATTTATTGGAAAAAAAAAATTTAAACTAACTTAATGTAAACTTGACTGAAATCGCTGAAATCGACACCTTTGGGCGCTTTTCCACTAGACGGCACGGCACCGGCAACGGCGACGGCACGGTACCGTCGACGATATCGTAATTGAGATAATGTGTGAAAATCAATGAAATTATATGACACGCTTTTCCACTTGCCGGCACGGCACGGCATGTCATCAATTCCCATAGATATTGTCACGTGATCGTCGCCGTGCCGTTGCCGTGCCGTCTAGTGGAAAAGCGCCCATTGCCATAGTTATCTACCTCTAAGATAAAATTGGGAAACAGTAAACTTTTGCTGTACTAAGTTTGGAGATAAGAGGACACTAACTTTGTGCCTACAGGGAAAATTCACGAGGGGTCACAAAATCTCACAAACAACATACCTACTTACATTGCCACTGAGGTTAGTTGTGTCTGCTTGAAGACAGACGTGATAGATTAGATTACATTAGATTTATTTATTTCATATTATCAATTTCATAGTTACATTGCAAAAATAATAAAAATGTCCAAGGATAATTATGATCGTCAAAAATTTTTTTTTTTTTGAATTTTATAAAATTTAAAATTTTTTAAAATTTAAAATTTTATAATAAGGAGAAACTACTCGAGGGTATTTGAATTTATATAATCTCAAACGAGAATTTATAAAATAGTCTGGGGTGAAAGTATTCTAATTCGCATCCCCTAAAATTTAATAAAACATAATTTTTTTTTTTATACAGTTAAGCTACGTTTTACTACGTAAAAATATCGTACGATTCAAAAATAGCCAAAGGAGAAATACTTACATTACTAGAAAGTATAGATTTATCACAGTTCAGTAGGTTTCGTATAAAAACATCATGTTTGTCCTAACTACGTCACAGTTAACGGTCAAGGGAGAAAGTTTATAAGTACTAATTTATAATTTACCATCATCACTCAATGTGGTAATAAGAAAATATAGTACTTATTCATCAATCAAATATATTTTTAAGGATTTAGGATACGCTCACCACGAAAATGTATACAGACATACATACATACATTTAATCACGTCTTTATCCCTAATGGGGTAGGCAGAGCAAAAACGACCTAAACAAAGGTAGTTTTGAGGGTTATTACAGATGATTGCGTATATTGCTATAGAGACGGGTTGTCAGCCCATCGCCTAAATTGCAATACACAGAAACCCTCGAATCCCTTAGCTGGTTTTTACAGCATGCCCGGGAGGAGTTGCAGCTGGCACATTCTACGTTTTTCTATCACTCCCAGTCCAGCATGGAAGCAATAAATATAGCCTGGGGAAAAATTCTAGTAGGTAAGTAGAAGGGCATGTTTATCACAGTTCAGTAGGTTTCGTATAAAAACATCGAGTTTGTCCTAGCTTCGTTTCAGTTAAGGGTCAAAGGGAGAAAGTTAGAAGTGACTAGCACTTTGATTGTTTTTATTGTCTTTGTAATCGGTTGACCTTTTTATTTGTATTGAAGAAACAAAAATGTTTTCTTCTCTTATGACTGAAAACTACACGAAAATATTTTTAAATCACCTGTTAAGTTACTTCGTCCTACAGACGGAATGATGTAATTAATTTCTTTATTAAAATAAGCATTATAGTTCAGGAAATATAATTTGGGCCGATTTGTCATACAATTTGTACGTCAAATCGGCTCAAACTATATTTCCTCAACTATATATACCTTTCATATTTTTATTTATAGTGCTATAAATAAATAGTTTCAAAAACAAATATTATTTTGTCTATTGACTACCAACATTACCAGGTAAATTAACCTTTTATTACTTAGCTAATAAAACTACCTAGTAATTTAGAATTTTCTTTATATGAATAAATATAAAAATATATCGCACTCGTAATAAGATAACGACCGAATGCAATTTTTCAAACTTTTGGGAAATGGCAAAAAACTTTTTGACTTTTTAAGGCAATTTGTTAAATCGTAATAAAATTGTAACAAAGAAGAATATCTAAAATCTAAAAATACACTTTTAATCCTTAGAATACCTTCTATTAGACTCAGTAAAACATGTTCATATTTTTTAATATTTTACATATTTTTTTAAAGTTTTTTTAAATTGTTTTGACATCGGTCACTGTCTCACTAAAATATCGAAAAATATTTTGCTTGATCTACAAATAGGTCTATATCTTACTAAATTATTGAAGGCTAAAGATGACCGATTTTTATTTCGGTCATTGTTTTATCTAGATTTAACAAGAAAGTGTAACACATTACCAAATAAGCCGTTATTTGACTAAAAATCCCATGTAAGTTAGCGGCTTATGTTAAAATTTAGTACTAGAATATTCCTATAATTAAGATTAAAGTCCAGAATTAGTAGTAAAATAAATACTTATAATGTTAAATATGATTTAAATATATTGACAAAGCCTTTTTAATTAAATTTATTAATTATTAAGTCAGTTATACATTGGCAAATATGTTGAAAGAAGTTTTTATATCTGATGAATACTGGCCTTGCGTGACGGTAATTCAAAAAGATCTCGAACATATTTTTTCCAAATAAATGTGTTTAGGTTCATAATCGTGGTTTTTTCTCACTAGTTACGGGCCTTCAACAAAAAAAGGTAAGCATTTTTACTCAATGAACCTGGCGAATCGTGAAGGTAGTAAGTATTTTTTTTAAAACAATATACTTTTCTTTCATAGTTACTAACTAAAGTTTAAAAAGAGTAAGATATTTATACCTGTATACATACATACTAGTACATACATATAGATACACCAGGTATAACAATTTTTTTAACAACGTAGTAGTATTTTTAATCAGTTTAATTGAATGTTAGAGTAGTATACTTATCTAAGAGGTAAGTATTTTATGTATAGAATAAAGTAATTAATCTTAAATAAACTTGACAAATGCACCAGGTGCAGCAAAATTATCTCATTACAATTCTATCAATACTAAGCAGATAGGGTAAAGGATTGTTGCGTAGCTTCGATAAGTCGCTTAACATGCGACAAGCATACGTGTCTCTTTCGGAAGTGTCCCCTAATCTTTAACTTGCTGCCCCTATATTACCAGATTAGGTAAAGAATATCTTCGCATTATAAATAATTGGAAATTCGTGGGCCCTGATAACGTGATTACCGCTTATCAATGCGAAATTGATGGGTCCTCAAGGTGTGGGTACACTAAGAAACATGGCTGACTTTTTGTTATCACATTCTTACCAGCTGCAAAATGTGTAACTTCTAAAGATTAAAATAATAAATAAATAAAAATATTTATTTAGCTAAAAGCTTACATATACGTTTTAAGGTATAAAAGGTTTACATAGTTGTGATAGCATAAAGATTTTTATACTAGGGTTATGAACTCTGTCTACTAAACTAGGTTATTTACCTATATCTCAGTAAGGCAGTGTTCTTCCGAGGATCCTGCGACATTTTATTATTTATACAATCGGCTTGTTGTTGATACAATATAAAATCTAAGCTAGTGCATCTTAAATTGAGATACAGAACTGTGGAATCAACCGGGTCTTGAAGTATTTCTCACACAATGAAGGTCTTCGAGTACATAATCGAATTACAGAACCGGCAAATACTTACTGTCTCCGAGTGTCGGTATGGGTTTTGACCTAGTTAGTGTGTATAGTTAATTGATCCCATCTTTGCTCTAAGAATGTTCAAGTCTTTCAGGGGAAGAAAGAACTTTTGAATATGATATGACCTTCTGGATCTACCAATGCATTGCGAGCCAGGTGATCTGGTTGACTTTGAAGCAAAAAAAATATGCTGAAAATCTATACTAGTATCATTTGCGATATGTATTACAACTCTGAATCCGACTGCTGTTGGCGATACTCACCTTTTCCTTTTTAAATTGATTTTTGCCAAGGCTCTGTGTCCTTTTCTTTTTAGTGTGGTGCTAGAAAGTCCGTTAACAATTTTTTTTGCTTATACTCGTAAATGTATGCTAATGGAATCCACACCACACCATCACAGTATTACAGTTGAAAACGAACAGAGACTGTGCATAAGGTGAACCAATGAAAGGGTCCACTTGAAAATGAAAATCATGATCTAGTCACTCAATGTTGCAAAGACCAAATACATGGCATGTAACAGCACAGACCCCAATACCACAAAAGTAGGAGATAAAATCTTAAATGATAAAGAAATTGAAATATCTTGGGTTTATGCTCACTCACGAATATGGTTAAATCGATCAAGACACCCAAGTCCAAATTAGCGCTGCCTGAGCAAAACGTAAAAGTAACCGTGTACTCTGCGACCACAGGATAACAAAGAAGCTTTTGCTAGTCCTGCAATACGACTATAAGACCTGGCTTATCCTTGAAAGACATGTCCAACAGCCTTACGTCAAAAAAAAGAAATAATTGTATTTGGTCTGTGGTGTTACGAGATAAGATCGCATCCGTAGTAGCCACTAGGCTACTACTACTAGTCCGCGACGTAGTGAATAAGCTGCAGAAAAGTTTTTATTGCTGGGATCCACCTTTCGGCTTTGTTGTCTTTGGCTTCCGCTGGAGTAAGATTGTTTTCCACCATATGGGCTATTACGATAAACAGCCATCGCTTCTTCGGCCTGCCACGAGATAAAGCGCCTTGTCTAGTGAGGTCGAGGCAACTTTTTCAAACGTACTTTGTTGGCCTGTGGCTTATATGGCTGTATTGGTGGAATCTCCATTAACTGTGAAAGTTATTCCCTATCGTTGACTGAGCAAGCCCTTTCATTTTCGGGACACCATTCTTTATCCGATATACAATATTAATTTCTTTGGCACCCCGGACATAATCTACCTTGGTGAACTTAGAAGTCCTTAAATACGCTGCGAGAGTAAAAATCATAACTTGCTTGACTTTTATTTGCCGCAAACCTGTTTTTGTTTTTTCTTTAAGTTAAAAACCACAAAATTTTTAAAATACTTCAATCACAACACAATGATCACTTTACTATAAAAACGCACTCATTGAGTTATTTATATTGAGCGGCAGACAAGCAACTGTGGCCGCGCATATCTAAAAAAAGTAAGGTAGGTGTGTTAATAGGGCTTGGCGGTGCTTCAATCGTTGTAAACAAACATTTATATACTGTGCTGTTGGTTTTTATACGGCAAGAAATCGGTTCGTGGCTATAAGTTCACAGATTTTTTGTGACTTATCTTGGAATATTTACTCCAAATCGATAAAAACAATGACTTATTTCGTATTGTTACAGTGTTTAAATAATATTTTTTTGTAAAACAAAGACTTAAAAACAAATGTTCCATCAATATTTTATTTTCTTCCAAACGATATCGACCGAATTTGATTTCAGACACAATTTTTCTCAGATTTTTAAAAGAACATAGACTTAACATTAAAACGGTCAGTAAGCCTGCACATATTTTTTGTGAGATACTGACTTAATACAAATTCAGCCAACTTAACCACTAAGAAGTTTAGTCAAACAACGACGGATATTAAAATCGGTTATTATCTTTCTCGAGAATGTTCAATGAACTTACCTGAAGTCTAAATAAAACAATGATGCATCTAAAAATCGGCCGTCGTTTTACACAACCTCCGCTTGCGGTGGCCGACTCAAGACTGAATCGGTCGATATTTGACAAATGAATTGGGGGCGTGCGGATGATACGATAAAGACACTTCTTTTTTCTACCCTATTATTTATGTAATTAGGTTGATTTTCTTTACACTAGGTTGTGAGACATGCTCTATAAGGTCGAAATTTGCACATAACTCATTTTGGCCAAATTTTGCATTCGGTCGTTATCTTATTACGAGTGCGATATGTATATTTAGATACATAGCCGTAGCAATGTTAATAAAGACGACAATATCAATAAGAAACTGAGATTGGGTCAGTTAAGGCTCTATTCACACTGACGCACTTTCCACAACCAAACCGAAGAGCTAATTTTACCCAAAAAAAAAAAAGATTCAGGCGAAAGTTTTACACTTCACAATGATTGAATTAACGCATGCGTAAAAAAACCTGCCAAGTTCGAGTTGAAGTGGTTTCTTTTTAACATTCCACGCATTTTACTTGAGGTTGGTTGAAAAGTTGCAATAACCTCTTTCAGAGTTATTATACATACCGGGTGTAGGGTCATACTGAAAGGTGTTGCTCAGTCAACGAAACTGAACAACTATCACCAGGAAATACTTGGAGGAAATTATTATTATTATTTTTGTTTGTGACTTTTCCATACAAAATTAGCACCTCGATCAGGCAATTTATATTGGGTAGCATATTTTTTTTTCATTTCCTGAAAGAATTTTCTCTTAGTTGTTCAGTTTTATTGACTAAGCAACCCCTTTCAGTTTTCGGGAGCGCTGTTCCTTACATCTAGTATACCTACATAACCTTTCAACAGTAAAGTTAGCAACAAATTAAAATTTCACAGCGCAAATATAAACAGAGCTTAAGAAGACAAAATTAATTATACATACAAACTTAGGCGCTTAATATTCAATTAATGTTTGTATGGATATTAGTGAGTATGAATATTCCAGCCAAATGTAATTTGTTGTTACTAATGTGAAATTAATAGCCCTAAGACTTTCATGAATGAATATTAAATTACCTACTTCTAAAATTGTAAAATAAATATTTTATTTGGATACTTAACTTATAGAAAATTGTTTTAAATTATTGTTTTGACTGTAGGGCATAAGGTAATCGAGACAGAGCGTAGACAGCTTATTTCGTAGGTTCATCGTAGACCGTACGTAGCAACGTTACGTAGTAAATCCATAGGTCGCTGGTTCAAATCCGGCTCGAAGGACCACAAAACATGTACAATAAAACATGTTTTAACTTGAAACTATAGAGTTTTATTAATTAAAAATGCAATTTTACACACGAAATAATGGCGAGCGCATAGGCTGCTAGATGTTAGGAAAATGACAGATTATAAATCACATAATTTTCGACACAAATTAGTCTTAAAAACACTGTATGTGTATAGTAAGTATGTACTATCATGGTACTATGTAGGTAATATAAATTAGCATACACATTTAATTTTCTAAACTGCCAGAAATATCTTACCTTAACCCTAATGAAAACTACAACTTAATGACCAACTTGAGCAAGTCCTAAGTGACATTAAGAGAAGGTCACAGTGACCCGCATCAATAGGAGACTTGGACTGATAAATAAAGCAAACCATTGAATCAGAACTTTGCACATAGAATGCCTTTGATGTGGTCCGCCAAGAAACTGTACAACTATTTGTACTGTTAACTAAGGTATTTGTCTACTGTACCCTTACTGTCTCAAAGTAAAGTTTCATTTTCATTTTTAAACTAAAAACTTGGTATTTATAGTTACAACAATTTGTAACAAAAAGGGAATAAATATGCACCCTGAAGGATGTGAAACTGTCCATGAAAAGCTTTTCCCAAGAAACATTAATGAAAAAGAAAATTGACCATCCAAACAAAATGCACCAGCTGATAGCACATTTGTATTTAGTATGGGAATCCAATTTTCTTTTTCCTATTTCGACCAACATTCCTTGGGAAAAGTAGATCAGTTCCAAAGGCAGATTCACATCCTTCAGTGTGCATATAACCTTTGTGTTACAGCTTGTATATTATCCATTGGGATATAGGTACCTACCATATTTCATAAATAAACATATTTATTTTTGGACGAATTCGTGTCAATTTAGGTTAACACATTACCCAACGGGCGCTTTTCCACTAGACGCCACGTCAACGGCAACGGCGACGGCACGGTACCGTCGACGATATCGTAGGTGAGATAATGTATGAAAATCAATGAAATTATATGACACGCTTTTCCACTTGACGGCACGGCACCGTCACGGCATGTCATCGATTTCCATAGATATTGTCACGTGATCTCGCCGTGCCGTCGCCGTTGCCGTTGACGTGCCGTCTAGTGGAAAAGCGCCCAACCTCTGCAACTGTCTCTTTCAGGTTTGAAGGAAGACCGAGACTGAAAAATAACAAAATTGACTTTGCGACTGCCGAGTGACTTGCCATAATTACGTGTAATTTGAAAGCTTCGTTGAAGAAGTGTCGTTTAACATGCATATTTAAAACTCAATAAATTAGCATAAATAGATTTTCTTTGAAAAATCTTTGCGTACAATAGACGAAAATCAGGGAGTAATAAAAAATAAGAAAGGAACGTTACAAAAAACCGGATAAGCGCATTACCGGAACATCAACATAAGGTCCTAATACCATTATACAAAAGGCCCGGGTATCGATAGCAAGGATCAGCTCATTTCTTGTTGTACATCGTGGATGGAATATGTTATGGGCTTATAAATACCCTCGGGTTTTCCCTAAGGATCACACTGGAATATAGCACGGCAAGAAAATAAATGAACATGGGTGAGGGCGCTGCATTGTATGGAGAACTGTTAAAAGTACCCAAAATATAAAAAACAACATTATCCATCAACCGTAGACAAGATTTGAACCTGCGTCTTTGGAATACCGTTCCAACGCCTTAACCAACTAGGCTACTACATATCTCGTCCTGGGTGGGGTATTCCAAAGACGCAGGTTCAAATTCTGTCTACGGTTGAAAATTTTGATTTGTTGTTTCTCATATTTTAAAAATAATAAAACAATGTGAAAAAAAACATATTCTAAAAATGTCAAAAGTGGCGTTGGCGGCATATTGGAGGCGCTAGTTTCATTTTCACCACGTGCGTTTAGAACCTTGTCATCTTGTTTATGTGGTTATGCTCGTAAGATTCGAGCAAATCAATTCCTTGCGGTCAAAGGGAGTGACTGGTGTTGCAATAACAATGGTCTGTGTGAAAGTCAAAACCTAAAGTCACGTCTATATCCCCCAATGGGCGCTTTTCCACTAGACGGCACGTCAACGGCAACGGCGACGGCACGGTACCGTCGACGATATCGTAGGTGAGATAATGTATGAAAATCAATGAAATTATATGACACGCTTTTCCACTTGCCGGCACGGCACCGTCACGGCATGTCATCGATTCCCATAGATATTGTCACGTGATCGTCGCCGTGCCGTCGCCGTTGCCGTTGACGTGACGTCTAGTGGAAAAGCGCCCTATGGGGTAGAAATATTGACAACGAACTTATGAAAGAGTGCATACCCCATACGTATGTCCAAGTGTGAATATAAGTAATTTAACTGAAACTTGCTGCCATCTTTGTTTGTCAGCCCATCGTAAAATATATTGGCTTTTATAGTATTCTTGGGTGATGTCACTCCCTAGCAGAGTATAGTATAATATGTAAAAAATGTACTTTCTTTTGGAGCTGTTTTCGAATTATACGAGTATTTACTATAAGCCGCTATGGATGCTGTAGTGGATAGGGCCGCGGCCTTCTGTGCAGGAGGTCGTGGTTCGAATCCCACCACGTATCAATGTGTTTCTCGGTTTTCTAATTTCATATGTACGTTTATTCGGCGCATTTACGGTGAAGATGATTACTATAAGCCGCTAGTTAAACCTTGTTTTAAATAATAGCATTATATGTGCTTACAAGCAGTATTATAATATTAATATTACGGTTTTACCCACAGGCTTAGCTTAGCATGGTCCTTTATACAACCCTCAAATTGTTATTACATTACCATGATGAATAAATTTTTAATGATATTACTGTTCGTGCAGACGAACAACATAAATAAATGCATCAAAGTCTTACAAATTATATAGGTAAATGGCGGATATATTCTCATGTTTTTGCATACGCCATAATACGTGATAAGAATAATGATGTTCAATATTTTCTTACATCTAACAAAATTTAGTTGAATTTGTTAGAAAAAACATAATAATTGTGATAGATATTTTATTAAAAGATTTATTGATTGAGACACGTGTCATCATGAATGAATGAACAGAAAATTTTATCCACACGATAAGCAAAATACAGATTCTCGAGCACATTAATTTCATATGAGCATGGCGGAACCGTGACGTCACACATGAGGTCACCGGCTCGATACGACCCGCCAATACAATTATTGCCGTAGTAAGGATTGAAATAAAACCATCGTTATACCCATGGGGATTGTAAATTTAAGGGGCCTTTATACTTTTATTGATGTTGCGTTAAATGATTTCTAGCCAAAGTATTGCGTTTACGCTTGCTGACAAAAATATTATATTGATCTTGGAGATATTTCTCGTCCGATGAAGTATTGAAAACAAAATCAAAACAGTTCTAATATGTAAAAAAAAATCATAAAGTCAGGTCTTAAAAAAACTTATAACGGTTTTTAATGAATAAGGCAACCGAGCTACCACGTAATTGTTTTCTTAAAACATAAAGCATACTAACCTTGATCCATTGTAGTAATATTTTTGATTTTGATGTAATTTTCATTCATAATTTAACTAATTTGTCATTTTGTCGCTTACGTTTTTAATTCCGAGGGAGTTCAAATCTACTCTCCTTGTTCAGCACGTGGCTGTGCTGCGTTTGTGTGAGTGAGAGACAAATACCTATTTCGGCCGGCCGTGAAATATGGTTAGGCCTCTTAACTGTCACATCGATTCGGCTATAAGGAAGTAGGAAGATAAAAGAGTTTTAAATTCGGGTGGCGCCACCGTCTATTGAAACTTTCCACCCGTGGCTTAATGAGTTTTTCCGAGTGAATAAAGTATTTTTCCGCAATTGCCTCTAATAGGTAATTCCCGCAAACTGATAGGGGTTGCTCAGTCAACGAAACTGAACAACTTACGCCGGGTTTTATTTTCAGAAAATGAAAAAAAATATACTTTCCCATACAAAATGACCACCTCGATCAGACAATTATTAGGGAAAAGCATTTTTTTTTCATTTCTTGAAAGAATTTCCTGGTAAAAGTTGTTCATTTTCGTTAACTGAGCAACCCCTATCAGTTTGCAGGAAACTCTCCCTGAAACCCGGTATAATATCATCTAGCCGAGGAGTGAGGTAGGCATGTTGTTTCTTCAGCACACACAAGCTTTTATAACTAGGTAGCATTCTATCTGGCATATACATGATTGTAGGAATAAGGACTTTTTGTACAATATAAATAATAACTCCGTCTAAATTACTAAATCCGTTCATTACATTCAAACATCCACATAAACTTTCACATTTATGATGCTAGGAGAGCATTCTATACCATGACGTCATCAGACTGCAGTCCAGTTCAACACGACCTGACAAAATGAGAGAAGAAATAAAAACGTCGTAACTTCCGTAGCAGTAAACTTTACTGTTCGATTCAGTTATAGAAATATTGGCGACCATTTGATGTAAAGCAGTCAAATTGGAATGCATTTTCCCGAAACACGATCCGATTTATTCGGTTTTCTATACTGGACTGGGAGTGATAGAATAACAGAGAATGTTCCAGCTGCTCTTCGTCCCGGGCATGCTGCAAAGGAAAAAGGGATCCAAAGTTCGAGGGTTACCTGTATTGTATTTTAGGCGATAGGCTGACAACCTGTCATACGATACACATTACAATCCTGTAGACAGACCCCCACATTAATTCATTTAATTTTGATTGTTTTCTGTTTAGATAGGAACTCTGAATCACCTTGACGACATTCTAAAAATCTGTCACTACAGCAATGCCTAGATTCTCTTCTTTTGAAAAGCCATTGACACTCTACTGATCCCGTAGTGATTATATAGCTGTGATCCAAGTTACATGCGTAACTATGGCTCGTATTTATAAAGCGATCTCAAGATTGAGAGCAATATTAAGTAGGGATTTGACAGGTCGTTTTGTACTGAAATGACGTTTCTGATACGAACTCAAAGTCGTTGTCACTCTTGAGAGCTGATTATAAATACGGGCCTATATTCGGTCCAAATGTTTAGACACTTATGACAAAACGATACTTACCGCACGTGTCAAGTAGGGAAGGAGGCTAAAAGCATCGAACCTTTTTTGATGCTCTCTTTACCAGGTACATTTCCTAAAAGGTTCCTTTATTTTAGGCGTATTGTGTAACGATAAAAACACGCTTGTATCCCTTACGGGGTAGGCAAAGAGCATTTTCGACTTAATATTTAAGACAAATTTGCGTTTCAGGATTCATTTCTGTTTGAATGACTTTTGTACATGTATTTAATTAAACGTATTCTGAGCTTTTGTGTTTTCTAGGTATTGGCTCGTATTTATGAAGCGATCTCAAGTTTGAGAGCAATATTAAGTTTGGATTTGACAGGTCGTTTTGTACTGAAATGACATTTCTGATACGAACTCAAATTCGTTGTCACTCTTGAGAGCTGATTATAAATACGGGCCTTAGACTCAGCAACTATTTGTCAGACGTGGCGACGGCGCCTTTTACTAAGCGCTTTACCACGTCGTTTTACGCTCTGCCTAGGTACCCCATAAGGGATAGAGACGTGAGTTTGTGTATGTATTGATATGGATGATACGGTGGAAGCCATGCTGAAATCTCATAAAAGTTATTAGCTTCCAAACAAAATCAATCATCAGCTAATTGATTTTGTTCAGGAAGTTGGATTGACAGCATATTTAATATGGAAATTATATAAATATGGGTAGGTTTAGGTAGGTTCTTCAGATTTCTACTTTGGTCTTAGCTATCATTACCATTACCAAATCTGATCGTTTTTCTTCTTGTCATACCTATGGGTTTCGAATTGGTCGACCGGATGAAACCCTGGTGTCCGCATTTTTAAACTTCCGGACAATCAGGTGATCCAGCTTGCATTGTCCTAACTAAACTGCGGAAAATCCTCACTTAATGATGAATTGACAAATATTAACTTTGTCTTCCCCCTGATAACCGAACCCAGGACCTCCTTGAGTTCAGGAGCTCATGGCTCAAACCACGAGACCACGAAGAAGATCGTTTCTATGAAGACATTTTATGGGTATTAACAAGTCAACAAGTAAGAATCACTTCTTACTCACCCATAGATACTTACTCGATACATCTGCTTTTCATCAATTTACTTAAGCCCTAAAAAGAAAGAATGTTCAAGTTTTTCCTGTTTTCCAAACAATAGCTTGTGTCACGTGTATTGTATGTGTGACACTTTTATTTTCACCAATTTCATCCTTATCATCTTACTTGGAAACAGTCTGAGCTACCCCTTCCTTGTTCGTACTAGTGATGTGGAACCGTCGATATCGATAGAGAAAACTTTAATTGACTAATATGACTATCGATTGTATGCATATTTGACAATTCACATGAAAATAAGATAATTAATTTCCCTCCCGCCGGTGTTTGATGCCAAATTGGTTGCTGTATTGGTATGAGGGAGCTTATTTCGAGCGGCAGGCAACTTAACATATGACCCAACTGATGGTAATAACACCTACAAGACTAGATCTTAGTGGAATAAAAGAGTGCATTGCACATAATGAGACTTTTAAGGTTTTGTGTAATATGCCAATAATTTCATAGGCTCCCTTTTCTTTCAAACCAAAGCAGAGAAGTGCTTGCCATAAATAAGCAAGGAGGTGGTACTTCTCCAGACGGGCTTTGCACTAAATATATATGAGTACCAGTGCCTTTCAGATCTTGCTCTACACTATCTCGATCGATCATCACTACTGGTCTGCACTGGAATCAAGCTAAGCCATATTAATAAACAACGGTCTATC
The DNA here is from genome assembly GCA_029255725.1 of Scrobipalpa atriplicella. Lineage (NCBI taxonomy): Eukaryota > Metazoa > Arthropoda > Insecta > Lepidoptera > Gelechiidae > Scrobipalpa > Scrobipalpa atriplicella. The sequence goes on from JARACY010001974.1 coordinate 19,899, forward strand.
AAGAGATACCCAATGGTTATTCAAAAATATCGATATCGAATATGATTGGTTGACATCACTAGTTCCTCCTGCTTTATACTGATTTATATTCTATCGTTGGCTTTTATGTGTTCTATTTATAGAGGTGTGGTCGTGTTTGCGTATCTGGGGGGCGGAATATATTTAGTTGGATTGCCGTGTTGTCCTTAGCAATAGAATTGATTTGAAATTGAGGTGTCCTTAAGAGAACCTATTTTTTTTTATAAATATAGCTGTCGCCTTTGGAGGCTAGGAATAATTTGATATGCAAGACTTATGGTTTTGTTAAAAAAAAATATCTCTATAGTTTCAAAGAAAACTACTCTGTTTTAACGACATTCCCGCTCAACAAAGTAATTAATTATTGGTTCCTATATTTTGCTTCATTGTTTCACTTTTCAACGATATCTTTCACATTTTTTTTAAGAATAACGTCATCAATATTTAGATGTCTTTTTTAGACTTATTATTACAAACCGTTAGGAATTTTAAGAAGTGAGCATAGAGCATCCTATCTTATACTAACGTCAGTTTAGGAATGTTTTTATTTGCTAACTCCTTCATAATGTCAAAGTTAAAAAAGCCACAGCGCCTAAAATTTGTTAAGGAATGCCAGATTTGAGAGCATATTCAAATAGACATGGCGTATTCATAAGCGTTCTTAATCGAGTACGGAATCCCCAAAACTGAGTTCGCTTAACTTGTGTATTAAATAAGATTTGTCAAACATAAATGAAATTCAAAATGAAGCTTCGTAACCCATAAAATTGTATTAGGGAGATTCAAGCAAATAAACCTTTGCCGAGACCATTGCTTTATTTTATTTAAGGAAAATTTTGTTGCTCTCTAGAATTGAGCCCAATAGAGAAAGAAAATGTCTTTTATACTACACCAATTCGGAAAGTATATTAGTTCTTACTTGAAAAAAGGGAAGAAAGTACGTAAATCCAAGCGAACGAATATGCGGGCGGCAAAAATATATGGGATTTACTTTCTCCCCTAGGGGAGAAAGTATTTTCTCCCCTCCTTTATTTTTTTTTAAATTCATAATTCAAAACTAGAAACAGGCGGATGCCAAAACACAAAAAGTTTGTATCTCGAAGCCCACAAAATGATACTGGCCACTTACATTTTTTGGCAGTATGTGCTTAGCTTCATTTGCCTCTTTTATATTTTTAAGTAAAAAATATGGTAAAATCAACATGTCCGCGCGAATTCTTTTTCGTTCTTTGATTTATTTGACTTATTCAATGTAAATAAGGTTTTTAGTGTTTTCGATTTAATGTGTAATTAGTATTTATTGTGTTTTGTTTGTTTGTGTTCTGTTCGAATGGATGATGACAATTCAAATGTTCTTAAGATATCTTCTCATGTAAGTGATATCATTCTTTATTTTACAAGGATTTTTAATTATATTTTCCTCATAGGTGTAGTATAAAGCACTATGTATAACTCGGAAGAAAATGCGATTCCCAACTCGTGTGTATTGAGGCCCTCAGAGCTACGCTTCGGGCCTCAAACTACACCCTCGTGGGAATCGGTCATGTTCTCCACTCGTTAAACAATGTACTATTTTATATTAAAGCATACCTTGTACCTTTGCCATGTTCCCCGCTCGATACTGATTGTGTGTTTTTTTTGTTTGTCATCCGATTGCTAGCATCATGTTATACCAGTATCAGAGAATTAAGGGTCGTATTTATAATCAGCTCTCAAGAGTGACAGCGAATTTGAGTTTGTATCAGAAATGTCATTTCAGTACAAAACGACCTGTCAAATCCAAACTTAATATTGCTCTCAATCTTGAGATCGCTTTATAAATACGAGCCTTATATACCGGTATAAAAGATGTACAATTTTTATTTAATTTTTTTTTTGTCTTCTTTAAACGTTTTTATCCCTAAAGCCTGTCTTAACTAGACCCTGAAAACCTTAAATATTCAAAATTTAGGTTCAAATTTTTATAATCAGCTCTCAAGAGTGACAGCGAATTTGAGTTAGTATCAGAAATGTCATTTCAGTACAAAACGAACTGTCAAATCCAAACTTAATATTGCTCTCAATCTTGAGATCGCTTTATAAATACGAGCCTTACAAACGATGGTATAAACCAGATAGGTATCCTTTCATTAGATGACAAGCGGCACATCAAACAAATTTGACACATATCTCACTTTGAGTTGTTATGATATGATGTGACCTTTACAAAGGGACGCCATGTAAATTAGTCCATTTAATTTACATAATATTATTTACGGTCAAATTTTGGAACCCGGTGTCATAAATTATTTTTATAGGAACATAAATACATACATAAAATCACGCCTGTATCCCTAATGGGGTAGACAGAGCAAAAACGACCTAAACATAGGTGTTTCATCGAAGGTTTCATTTCAGTGTATTGTATTTAGGCGATGGGCTGACAACATGTCACCAGTGTCACCACAGAAATATAGGTACAGATCTATCTTAAACAACCCTCAAAACTTGTCAGAAGTGGCAGAATGACCTTTGGGTCGTCTTAGCTTGTATATTATTATTTTTTTATCGCTCCCCATTGAATACTAACATAACACAGTTAATTAAAAGGCATTATTCGAGAAGGGTAGTGATTCCATGGACTCATTAACTAAATCAACAGTCACTGGAAAAACAAATGTGGCAACCAAAATATGAAAAGTGACGTCATATCACGTGCCTCGAATAATGCCTTTTAATTAACTGTGTTATGTTAGTATTCAATGGGGAGCGATAAAAAAATAATAATATACAAGCTGCTTTTGATCCCAAGCGTACTTCTCTACGACACACAATTTATATACAGGGTGTAAGGAACAGCTTCTCACAAACTGATAGGGGTTGCTCAGTCAATGAAACTGAACAACTTTCACAGTAAAATTATTTTGAATGGCATCCAAAAAAAGATTTTCCGCAGCGAAAGCGCCTTTTATTCCTGTTACACGCTGCCTAGCCCGTTAGAAATATACAGATATCGGCGAAATACATACTTCGATAAGTTAGACGCGAAATAGCTTTCTGATAAAACTTAGATCGAAATCATCCAACGAGAACCGACGGATCGGAAACGACACTGTCCATTACTTCTGGCTGAGGGCATTGACTGGAAAAATGCTAGCTACCTTGTAGATATATACGGGGTGTAAGGGACAGCGTCCCACAAACTGATAAGGGTTGCTCAGTCAACGGCACTGAACAACTTTACCACGAAATTCTTTCAAGAAGTGTTTTTTTTCGCCTTTTCCATACGAAATTACCGAAAGAATTTCCTGATGAAAGTTGTTCAGTGTCATTGACTGAGCAACCCCTGTCAGTTTGTGGGACGCTGTCCCTTACACCCCGTAACATTAATGTTGTTGCTAAGGTTTTGTCATTTGTGCATGTTTTATCCGTATATCATTCAAAATAATCACTTCTGTAAGTCTGCTGTAAGATTTCTTTTAAGCAGTGCCTGTTGTGTCCTTGTTTGTTTATGTCTTGTTTTTATGATGTTCTTGTATACAATATATTGTTAAATAAATAAATAAATCTTTCTGGTCCCAAAATTCTAAAAGCAACAATGATATTTGTATGAGTTTTGTATTTTAATTTTTAATACTAAAAATCTCTGACACGACAATAGAAGCATTTCCTCCCAGTGTTATGTTATTTCATAATTTTGAACCTAAAAACAGCTTTTGTTAACAGTTTTGTTATAATTTAAGCTTCTTAAGTTTAGTCTACTGAATATTTCCGTGAAAATATTGTTTTCTCCCATTTGCTAGGGAATAGCTTCATTATTTAAAAAAAAGAAGCAGTACATTCACTCTTTTCGATCCTCAAGTTCGTAGCGGCCAGCAATTTCTCCAAACGACATTAATGACCATTAACGACCTCTGCATGAGGTCTTTAAAGTACACACTAGTATGGATTAGGTGTTTTTAAGTTCACGTTATAAATTTTTTAAAGGCTGAATGCGCAAATTAAAAAAAAATGAATGAATGAATAAATGGAATGAGCGCATGTCATAGGCGTCATTCTAATTTTGAATTTTACAATATTATGGAAGAATTGCAAGTTTAATGTTTATTTTTAAGTTTATTGATATTGTTTCTTCGCAAATAAGAGAAAAGTACTGTACTAATATCAGCCAAAATAGCAATGTATGGTCTCGTTTACATTGGAAGGCCTCGACTGCGTCTCGGCCTTCCAAATTTACTCGACCATACATTGCTTTATTTTTGGCTTCTAAAGTAATGTACTATTACATACCTCAGCATTTATTAAATTAATTAGACAATCAGAGCATCAATGAAAAATAGAGTCATTGCCTCCGTGGTCTAAGCCATGAGCTCCCGATCTGGAGGTCCTGAGTTCGATTCCCAGGGGGGAAAAAATGTCTTTGATAGTGATTGTAAATGTACACAAACCATGTCAGAAGCCTATTAGCTGTGCTAACGCGGTTTGAAAACTCTGACACCAGGGTTTATCGAGTCGATCGACTCGAAACCCAAACGACAAGAAGAAGAAGCTTCATTATAAACAATGTAGCACAATGTAATGATACAATGTAATGACACTATGGGATATCTTGCCTGAAATAAATGAATTTTAATTTATAAAAAAAAATCCTAACTGACGTGAATTCTGTTTTTTTTAAACACATCACGTGTGATTTTAGCAAACTCCATCGGATGTAGGAATGAGAAACTAAAACAAATTCGGGGTGAGCACAGATTGACAAAGAGGTCTCTCGTAAAACACAAGGGGTTGAAAGTCAATGTGGATGTCTGGGATGAAATACCCATCTGCATAATGTTATTTGACTAAAAGATCTACTTATGGAGTTTTTTTTTTTAAATATTGTTTAAGCATTTTATGAAAGACCTACTTTTATTTAAGTGTATTCTTGACAATGTTATAATTGTGAGAGGCACATATATAAAAAAGGACAGGGAGAATATTCATGGCATTCCTAATACCTAAACGCCATTTTTGCCATGATGGGAAAAATTGAAAGCCATTTCAGATAGGATTGGTATCGCAGATGGGATGTAAACAAAGTTGTTTACAAGTAATGATATCCCACCAAAAACATAAATGTAAAAATAGAAGCCAAGTTCTTGATAGTTTGGTGCATGGTATGCACAAAAAAGTTGTGATATCAAAAAAGCGGGCCAAGTCAAGGGTTTATTAAAGTAATTCTAAGCTCTTCAATAAGGTATCATTTCAATTGACTTGGCCGTTGTAGAGAATAATACAAACTGTCACCTACAACACCACTCTACAACGGCCAAGTTCCATGAAATGATACCTTATTGAAGAGCTTAGAATTACTTTAATAAACCCTTGACTTGGCCCGCTTTTTTGATATCACAACTTTTTTGTGCATACCATGCACCAAACTATCAAGAACTTGGCTTCTATTTTTACATTTATGTTTTTGGTGGGATCCTACTATCCTATACCTACCTATCCTATTTGGAGGTACCTACATCTGATTCGATATGAAGAGATCTATTTTAGACTTATTGTAATCTACTAATAATTAATTAAGTAATGATCTAACCTATGATTTCATAATTATCTAACCGAAAAAAATGTAGCTGTCTTACAAATAGTTCTTTACAAACTAACATTTCTCAACTACAGCCATTCTCATAAAATTTTTCTTATCCTTTCACAAAAAGGACTCTCAACTTTGGAAAGGATCTTATAAATCATATTTATATGAACTCTCGCGCCACTTGTAATTTATCGACATTATCTTTGTGAAGGCGTCGCATCATCATGGCACGGAGCCAATCGTACGGTGAAGTCGCAGATTAGATGAAAAATGTTCAAGATGCCTTTGAACCTGTCCTGAAGCCGCTTCTCAATAGTTGTCTTAGGCCCGTATTGATAATCAGCACTCAAGAGTGACAGCGAGTTTAAGTTCGTATCAGAAATGTCATTTCAGTACAAAACGACCTGTCAAATCCAAACTTAATATTGCTCTCAATCTTGAGATCGATGTATAAATACGAGCCTTAGGCTTATTGTGACTTTGAAACAATAAGTTTTTTTCATCGTTCGTACACACACCAAGAACAAGAGAAAAACTTCTCCATCATAACATTAATCTCGTTAGGCCTGTGACCATTTTTAGGGAACATCTTATATTTATAACCAAAATATCTTTGACCATTTGCAAATATCTTGGATAATGTAGTGCACAAATTTTTTGACGCAGATAGGAAACGTAGCAATAAACGACACGACACTGAAGCTTAGATGACTAAAAAACGAGGATGACCTCGCTTCGCCGTCGACTCTATCTCGTTTACTACTTCTCTTCTTCTTAGCGAGCGGATTTTTCGAGTCGAACAACGACCCGATAAACCCTGGTGTCAGAGTTTTCAAACCGCCTAGTAGCACAGCAATAGGCCTCTGACATGGTTTCAGTATCGACCACTATCAAAGACAGCGACCGGGACCGACGGCTTATCTTTTTTCTTTTCGGACAATCAGGTGATTCAGTCTGCAATGTCCTAACCAAACTGGGGAAAACTTCACAAAGTGATAAATTGACGAATATCAACTTTGTGTTCCCCCCCTGGGAATCGAACCCAGGACCTCCGGATCGTAAGCCCACAGCTTAGACCACTGGACCACAGAGGCAGTTGCGTTTACTACTAGTACTGGTCGAGACCACATATATTCATGTATGCTCTCGAGTCTAGTATAAGTCAGCTGTGGTATTGAACACAGCTCACAAAAAAAACTTCCTACATCTCTTTACTGCTCTCCTAGTCTATGGGTAAAGTTAAACCGATAATGTCACTGTCGTGGCCATATCGTAAAATTGCCCGTTTCATGAAATGTTCGAAAATTTCATGAAATGGTCGCATTTCATGATGTGGGCAGCTAAATTTGACCAGATCATTTAATAGTGAACATTTAACGATTTTGTCATCCATGATTGGCCATATCGTAAAAATTCCAAACTGCGGTTTTTTAAATTTTGTACGGTATTTGCGTGACTTGCGTAATACTCGAGTACTTTTTCATAATAATATAATCACTTTCTTCGTCTTTTAATGATAAATTATTTCCTTTTACATTGCGAGAAACAATATTGTTGTCAATGGCCGCCATGTTGACTCATAAACAAAGTGCTTCCAGCGCCTCTATCGGGAATTAATAAAACCATTTTACGATATGATCAACATAATGTTGACTATTCGATGATGTAGCCGCGCGTTTAGTTGACCATATCGACAAACGATTTCTTATCATTGATTTGGCCAAGGCACATCATGATATGACCAATGGATGGTGAAACATTTCATGAAATGCGACCACTTCATGAAATTGTCGAGCATTTCATGATATGGACGATTCTACGATATGGCCACGACATCACTACCGCCATCCTGGTGTACAAACAAGGGGAATAACTGCTGAGATGTGTTTTTCACAGTCAATTCGTGGGTCAACCGAGGTTAATGTGGCAAACAAACAGTGTAGGTGGTTCGTGCAGAACTACGAAAAAAAAAATGTAGTCAAATTTTCTGCATTTACTATGAATGTCGAAATTGGATATACAGAATCAACAAACAAGGAATATAAGTGTACATATAGGCGGCCTTATTCAAGCAAACAATCTCTTCCAGGAAACCTAGGTACAGGAAATGGTTTAAGCTGCGAAAACCTGTCGTAACACATGAAGAAAATTTACATGGGATACCTACACAACACAATTAGAAGAAAAACATAGAATGAACTAGCTTATTCTCTACCTACGCATAGATATTGAGCACTAATGTAAATATAATTTTTTTACGACTCTATTTTAAAGAGTATCTATTTGTTTAAAAAACAACGCTAACATTTACACAATATTTAGATCGTATATAAATCCTAGCTTAATCTAACATTACTTGACTTCAACACGATCTGTTTATGAACTCAAGTGAGAATGAATTAAGTACCCTCTTTGTGTCAAAAATATAATGTACTGCCCCTTTTAATGGGCACTTTATTTAGGATTCTGCTTTATTGCTATTTTCGGTAGCTATTGCTTTTGACGGCCCCCACAGCCTAGTTGGCAGTGTATCTGCCTGCTACGCAGAGGGTCCCGGGTTCGATTCCCAGCCGGGGCAGACATTTGAATGATGAATTTAAATGTCTGTTTCTGGGTCTGGGCGGTCTTTGTGGTTGTTTCTGTGTATGTCCATGGCACCCCGATACAGGGAATCCTAGTGGGGGCTGTGAGTGTGGTCGTGTTTGTTTGTTTGTTGTTGTAGGTTTCAGTAAAATAATGCCAGATAAGTAATTTTTTTTTTGTTATGTGTCTCTCATACCGTTGCGTGAAAATCTTTGGAAAATAATAAAAATTATTTGGAAAGTTTATAGCGTGAAAGGCTCTATGACCTTTCTGATTAATGTCGAAGAACCCGAAACGCATCGGTTCATAGTTTGTTGACCACTGTTTCATCTTCATTCGATTGGACTCATCAGATCATAATATCTCATAATCTAGGTTGTATAAACATAAAACTGATAGTACTTAGCGTATCTACTATATCTATGATCATATTTCTATGCCTTAATTTCTATCATTCAAATATATGTTTATAAAAATACGATACACATGCATTGTCTTGAAACCTTAAGACCGTCCAATTGGATTAGCAGCGTGGGTGCTCGAATAACATTCGTTCTAACACGACTTAATCGCATGACAACCTTGCATGCTGGAATGGGGATGACAAAAAATATTATATGAATTTGGCGTAGTAAAGAACCTTCTAGACGTCACTTCAGGCAAAAAAAAAACAGGATTTCGTATGTATAAAACTGACCATGGAATTTTCTGCCATGCTCGACTGGCAGCAGCGATAGAAAAACATAGAATGTGCCAGCTGCATCTCCTTCCTGGCATGTTGTAAAAATCAGCTAAGGGATTTTGGGGATTCCAGTTTATTTTAATTTAGGCGATAGGCTGACCTGTCACTACAGCAATATACAGATCTATCTGAAATTACCCCTCACAACTTGTCAGACGTGGTGGAACGACCTTTGTTTAGTACGTTGACGCTCTGCCTACCCAAGGAATAAAGGCGTGATGTATGTATGTAAATCCGACATACTTAGGCCCTAATTTATAATCAGCTCTCAAGAGTGATAGCGACTTTGAGTTCGTATCAGTAATGTCATGTCGGGAGCCCATGGTCAACCACTAAACCACGGAGGCAGTCAACTGTTTCAAAAATCAACTGTTTTGAATAAGCTGTTGATGCTCAGAATACCCTGTAAAGCTTTTAACCATGACTATGACTACACATATGTAATCGCATATCATAGTGTACATTAGCACTCTATCAAGGATACATTACATTCCAGTTCTTATTGGAGGAGTAATGGACGTGTGATTAACATTTTATTGCTTAGAAAGTAATCAAGAACGAAATTGAAATAGAACGAACAACATTTGTACAAAATGTTACCAATTTAACTATCTTGGAATGTGTTTGTTTCGTTTCATTGTGTTTTGAGAGAGATTTTCCCCGGTTTGGCTAGGACATTGCAGGCTGAATCACCTGATTATCCTAAAAGAAAAAGGGTTCCATGCTTCGGAGGATACGTTAAGCCGTCGGTCCTGGTTGCTGTCTTTGATAGTGGTCGCTACACAAACAATGTCAGAGGTCTATTAGCTGTGTATTAGGCAGTTTAAAAAAACTGACACCAGGGTTTATCGGGTCATCGACTCGTAACCCACACGACAGAACAAGGAAGATTGAACCAGTTTTTTTTTTTTTTTTTTGCTTTTGTACGATTAGTACACGCCAGCCCTATTGTTCCTTATAGACGTTAGATCACTCATACATAATGTTTAGGTTGGGTTTGCCTGTGCAGAGCGATTCTGTTCAAAAGCTTTATATAGTTGGTAAATTTCGACGATCTCTATTAAATTTGAGCAAGTAAGTAAAGTTTGGAAGTTTCCTAAGTCAAGTGGGTTTAATTTTAGGTTTTTGACAGTATTGATTACTAACTAATCCAGTTGTAGGCTGAACTAGCCTTGAACCCTGGCTTCGCCTGACCTGCTTGTCTTTCACCTTGAGACTTGGAGAGTATAATTATGAGACTTGTGTGTGGTGTCACATTTTATTTGAGCCTTTCCGATAATTTTTTACATACATACATACAATTACGCCTTTATCCCTAATGGGGTAGGTAGGAAGAGCGTCAATGACAAGGAAACTAAATCATTCTCGTTTATCATTAATTATGCTAAGTATGCTAAGTTACATTATGTAATAACAAAATACCGATTCACAAAATGGCGGCATTATTATCATTTATACGTTTTAAAAACATTATTAAAATATTAAAAATTTTATCACTTCATGCACTTCAACTCCATCTTCTCATCATCATCTTGTAATGATCTAAGTTCTATGATCTGAATTCTAAGGCTCGTATTTATAAAGCGATCTCAAGTTTGAGAGCGATATTAAGTGTGGATTTGACAGGCCGTTTTGTACTGAAATTACATTTCTGATTCAAACTCAAACTCGCTGTCACTCTTGAGAGCTGATTATAAATACGGGCCTAAGTATATAGATGGTCAATAACTTCCGAGTATCGAATAGTAAATCAGTCATGTCTGTCTGTTGAAACTCAGAGTGAATATTTTAGTGACTGGACGTTGTAGCCGCGTGCCTTTGTAGTATTGTAGTCTGAGCCTTGGCTTATTGATCCGGAGGTCACGGGTTTGATTTGTGCATGCATTTTTTAATAATACCTATTGCACATATATAGCAAATTCTATGATTTTCTATCGCTTCCAGCAGATCAGCATGGAACAACAATAATTTTCATTTATAAAACTGCAATAATCTAGATTTTTCACTTGAGAATGTATATTCAGACCAGTGGTCAATCTTTCGTGGACACATTATGCCCTTTGTGTATGTCCATTCCACTTCACAGCATGTTGGAGGCTTTGCATTGCAGAGAAAAATAGTAGGCAGGTTCCTATACTTTTCTGAATACTGGATAGTGCATAAGTATGGAGTAACTTAACCCGTTTCTTTCATAAAATGTTGATAAAATGACATAAAAAAATGTTAAACAAAATGTTGTAGATAATATTTTGTCATAACAAGATAATTATGCTGGTTGTAGGTACCATTTCTATATTTTATTATGACAAAAACAATTTTACCTAATTTCGTAGCAATTTTGCCAAGATTAGCTACGCCCGCTACGCTGTAGCAAACATCTACGGAATTCGTAGCAATACTAGAATGAATGGAATCCAAACATTATCACGCTAATCCGTCGGTCCTGATCGCTGCCTTTGATATTGATCATTACATAAACCATGTCAGAAACCTGTTAACAGTCACAAACAGGTGGTTAAAATAACTGACACGGGGGTTTATCGGGTTGCACGTCATCGACTCGAAACCTACTCTATAAGAAGTAGATCCTTATCATGTAGAGCAAATGGTGAACGAGTCTCAAGTTTTCCTGTAGGTAGGTTCTGTGACTGCGACCCCAATACATCATTCGCTCGAGGTCACCCAATCAATCACGTTTATGGAGATCCATATTTTATCAGCCTGCGGAGTAGGCAAGTTCCGAAGCGTTGTTTTTCTTGTATCGAATTGTGAGTTTGTCGAGTTGAATCTATGAACCCTGGTGTCAGAGCTTATTATCCGGAGGTCCTGGGTTCGATTTCCAGGGGGGTAACAAAAAGTTGATATTTGTCAATTTATCACTTTGTGAGGTTTTCCCCAGTTTGGTTAGGACATTGCAGGCTGAATCACCTGATTGTCCGAAAAGAAAAAGGATTCAGTGCTTCGGAGGGCACGTTAAGCCTTCGGTCCCAGTCGCTGTCTTTGATAGTGGTCGTTACTAAATAGCTGTGCTACTAGGCGATTTGAAAACTCTGACACCAGGGTCTATTGGGTAGTTGTTCGACTCGAAAATTCACTCGCTAAAGAAAGATAGAGTTTTTAAACTGTTTCATAGGAATATGTTTAGCGTGAAAGGTTCTATGGCCTTTCAGATGAATGTCGAAGAACATGAAATGCATCGGTCGTTTTTTGACCACTGTTTCGTCTTCATTTCGACTCTTCAGATGCGGAAGTGTCCGCATGAAAGTTGGTTTGCTAAAACTAAGCTAAAGCAAATTTTCCAATTTACTCAGGGCTTGTATTTTCCCGTGAGATTGTGATATTAATTTCCTTAAGTACTTAAAAAGTTCACGGAATAATTAATATAGAAATAAGATAAGTATATTGAGTAGAACAAAAAATTGCTGCTTGGCTAAAATTCTGCCTATTTGAACACTATTTCCTTCTTTCTTTTGTATTTTCTAACTAAAGGATTTGTGTTTTAAATTTTAAGTACTCCAAATGAAGAGAGAATCCTTGCTATATGATATTATCATTAACAAAAGTACTTTCCCAAAGAAGCCTCAAACAGATAATTGAATGCGGTATAACTTATTTTCCTTCTCCTAACTAGTTTACTTCTGTAAGCGACTACTTTGCCGACTGTCTTCCGACTTGTTCATACTCCTGAGTGATTTGATTTTGAGTTCCTTGCTCTATAATGGGTTACTTAGGCTCGTATTTACAAAGCGATCTCAAGATTGAGAGCAATATTAAGTATGGATTTGACAGGTCGTTTTGTACTGAAATGACATTTCTGATACGAACTCAAAATCGCTGTCACTCTTGAGAGCTGATTATAAATACGGGCCTTATAGAAGAAGTACCTTTCAGGTAGCTTATTATTTTTTTTGTCGAAAGCTCTTTTTCTGTCGTGTCGATGGTTCAAATCGTTTTGACCGGTGCTCTGCCACGGCACCTGCATTTTCTGTGGCGTCGCAAAGGTCTTGTAGAGTGCAGTTGTAGAGTGCAGTTGTAAAGTGCAGGTGCATGAAACCGAAACTAAATGTATAAAACCGCGATAAGTGGTACCTACAACTAGTACAAGTAGTTCCACTATGTATAAACAATGCAGATTGGTAATTTTTTATTTCACAGAGTGGCCTTGATCAGTAACCATAGGGTGCTCAAGAGTTCAAAATATTTAATTGCGTGCTCTATCTAATGACTAACCCACTAAGTCTAATTCCATTTTATGCAAAGAAAAGTGTTTGTTGTGGGTCATATAACGACTTATTCCATTAGAAAACTACGCTAAACATCCAACAAACACAATTTCATTACTTAGCATGATTTTTAATTAAAATTTTAGGTTATAATCAAACAGCTTAAAAAACAAGCTTCATTTCCCTATATACTTTCGGCTTATCTTCGTTTACTCGTTTTTAATTCACTGTAACTTTCCCACGTTTGTAACAGATGCCTGTAGAGCCATTTATCTCCCGGCCCCCGGTCTATTGTAGTCCCGGAGCCAGACGCGACGATTGATGACTTATTTAAACCAGTGACCAAATTCTACTCTGTTGAGGGGTGAGGTTGTCGTCCAAAAGAGAAGGTTTAGAACTAATGTACTGCACTTTGTTAGGGAAAGCGGATATATTTTTCACAGAAACAATGTAAGGGAATAAAATAGATTTTTTTAGATGAATTTGCTTGGATGTTCTTCTAGAGCATACCTCATGTAGGAATATAATACAGGCCCTGTATTACAGGGTGTAAGGGACAGGTTCCCGCAATCTGATAGGAATTGCTCAGTCAACGAAACTGAACAACAATCACGAAGTTTTTTTTTTTTAAGTGATAAATATTTATTTATTTTTATTATACAAATTGTCTGATTGTGGTGCTAATTTTATAAGGGAAAGTCAATTTGAAAGGATTTCTTTGTGTACGTTGTTCTGTTTCGTTGACTGAGCAACCCCAATCAGATTGTGGGAAGCTATCCCTTCAAGTTCCCAAGAGTCATGGCAGACCCATAGCGATCATAAAAATGGCAATGGTAAACAGTACCTAATTATTTATTTAGATTGTTCAACTGCCTCCGTGGTCTAGTGGTCTGAGCCATGGGTTCACGATCCGGAGGTCCTGAGTTCGATTCCTAGGGGGGGGGGGACTCAAAGTTGATATTTGTCTATTTATCACTTTGTGAGTTTTTTCCCAGTTTGAGTTTGTGTTTTTCACCTGTCCTCGCAGCAAATAATGCCATGCGATAAAAAAAAAAGTTTAGATCAAACCAAGCAAACACTTCTACCTCAAGGTAATTTTTACCTTTGAATTTCGCCTCTTTTTATCCCAAAGCAAAGGTAACGCTTATGAGGCAGTCTCGCAAATTTCACACTCACACTCGCTGGCAAGGTTCCAAGAATTTCTGAATACGAGTCTAGATCTTTATTTGTCTTTTGCCCTTAGTCTAGGTCTCGACACAGGTAATTAATGACTAACGCAAGCTTAGTGAAACGTTGAAAATGAAATAAGCTTTTTGGTTAACGGAGGTTATGTAAAAGTTTCTAAATTAAGCTTTATTCATTTTGGTCTTTGATGCAGTGATGTGTTATGATTTATGAATGAGGGTTTATCTTGTAACTTAACTTTGTTATAAAACAGCTTTGTGAATCAGACTAACAAAATACGTATTGCATTATCGCATTAATTAAATTACTAGGCACTATCCCACTTTCCTAACTATACTATCCTAACACCCAAAGGTTGCCTGGTAGAAATCGCTGCTTTAGCAATAAGGCCGCCTTTATTTTACTGTTTTGTTCCTTACTTTTCTGTTGTATGTATTTGTGTTTCTTAGTGCAATAAAGTATTTTGTATTGTATTGTATTAATTTAGTGTAATCCAGTAATAATTTTTTTTTTAAATTAATTAATAATAAGTTAATTTAATTTTTTTTTTTTTGAAAATAAGGAAAATAATTGACTTCCCCATACAAAATGGCCGCCTCTTTAAAGCCAACATCTTTATCCATTTCCTGAAGGATTTCTTCGTGAAAGTTGATCAGTTTCAATGACTGAGCGACCAAGTTGCGGGAAGCTGTCCCTTACACCCTGTATAGTATTTACACCTTGTATAGTATAAAATATAGGCCGCTGGACTATGTTGACAACATATAAGTCGACGGGCCTGACCTTAGTGTGTGTTGGGCTTTAAGCTTTAGTAACTGAATTATCTACCTCATACACTGAAACAAGCACATAATAAGGATTAGCGATGTTTCAGAGTTAAGTTAATTTTGTCTAGGGATTCAAATAGGCTAAATTCCAAATATTACATGTAAACTCGTGTTGTTTTATCTCATGACTGCCGCTCGGCCATACTTGTAGTTATGCGTGCAGACACGCGTCCTTGTGTGCGTAACTACAGGCTATCTATGTCATACTCACGTAAACTAAGACAATGTGCGTGTATTGTAGTTACATTTACACACACAAGTATGGCTAAGCGGCAGTCGTGAGATAAACAAATTGTGTGATTAAAAAATAGGTAGACTTTGCTATGCGAAGTTATCATTATAATTCTCTTAAAATAAAATTACTATATTATCATCAAAACTTACTTTTATGGTGAAATCTCAAAAACAAAAAAAAAAACTTATTTTATTTTATTCAGCCGTTAGTGTCCCACTGCTGGGAAAAGGCCTCTCCTGTCTCTCCACGTCTCTCTATCCCGTGCTTCTTCCAGCCAATTATTGAGGAAAGAATCGAGCTCATCTTTTTTTTTGGGCTGGACAAAAAAAAAACCAAGTTAAAAAAAATATAAATTTATAATTTTGTGAAAAGATTAAATCAAAATGGAATGCCCAAATAATACTTAATTTATAACAATTCCATCTTCGTAACGCCTTCGCATAATAAGTTTAGCAAGTCGACCCTAAAGTTCATAAGTAAATAATAAATACCATTCTCTATCTACCCACAAATTACGTTGGTAGCTACTGAACTTTGTACTTTGGGTAGAATTGAATAGGAACTGTTCAAAAAAATTTTTTTTTTTCATAGATTTTAGAGGGCTTTTGTACGATTAGTACACGCCAGCCCTATCGTTCCTTATAGACGTTAGATCACTCATACATAATGTTTAGGTTGGGTTTGCCTGTGCAGAGCGATTCTGTTCAAAAGCTTTATATAGTTGGTAAATTTTGTGACCTATTTTGTGACCTAAACAATGGTCGCTTCGCCACGTCTGACAAGTTTTAAGAGTTATTCCAGATAGATCTGTATATTGATTTATAGTGACAGGTTGTCAGCCCATCGCCTAAATTACAATACTGAAACCCCTTAGCTAACTTTTACAGCATGCCCGGGAGGAGATGCAGCTGGCACATTTTATGTTTTTCTATCATTCCCAGTCCAGCAATTTTGCAATAAATTCAGCCGAAAGTCTGTACAGCTTAAATCTAGTCCACTTTTTAAGGTTGGCCTTCTTTGCCCCTCTTCCCCATTTCTGTTCTATTTTCTATTTATTATTTGTAACTTTTTTAAATATGCTCATAATAATGTTATGTACTACGACGTGAATGCAAATTAGTGTAGATCTCCAAACTTTGAGAAAGTCATCAGCACACTAAAGCAAATAAACACTTCCTGACTTAGTTTAATTGCATTCGCTTCGTCCAAACGTTCTACCGACTGTAAAATTACGTTTCACCTTTAGGTTGTGGTCACGATATAAGCGGGAGCGGGAGCGGATATGGGACCAAGCCCTCTTCTTCTCCTTTGCGTGTAAAAGATATTTAGACCAATGTGTAGCTGTGCGCACATCCTTGGAAGTTCTTTAATGCTCCTATTTATAAAGCGATCTCAAGATTGAGAGCAATATTGAGTGCGGATTTGACAGGTAATTTTGTACTGGAATGACATTTCCGATACGAACTCAAACTTGCTGTCACTCTTGAGAGCTGATTATAAATACGGGCCTAAAAGTCTGACCGGCGGCGACGTTTCAGGATAAAAGCCCTTTCCCTCCCAAGGTTTGGTAACCTCATATTTGGGTTCGAGTGTCAAACTCTTTAACAAATGATCTAAGTATATACCAGTTACCGAATGCCATACGATAAATAAATAAATAATTGACCGTTTTCTATCAGACCGGCCATGTGCTTGTCAATCTTTTGCTATTTAATTTATTAATTTACCATAAATGTTCTATCAAACAGTAATTAATGTCAAAATCCGCTCGCGCTCCCGCTTCTACAGAGACCGCGGCCTTACAGATAGTCCGTCGAAGATTATTGCACTTTGACTGACTATTAGAAGCAAGTTCATTTGACTGTGAATGAGGTATGATAATTAACTAACAAAAGAGTTTATCTCTTGCACTAACATCTATAGGTATATTTGCTAGGTACTTTCAACTTACATTTCTGTTACGACAACTGCAGCCAGTACCTAACTACCTGTCCATGGAAAATTCCAGATGGTAAAAATATTGCAAGCTAGACGTTTCTATATACCTTAGTTGCAGGACGCTTCGCCACCGTTCTAACCACATGAAAATTCACTGCAGCACATTTTTCCGTGGTCAGACCTATCTTGTCGTACCAATATGTCCGAAAAATATTTCTGAAATTGTCACAAAAACATTCAAAATAAATTTTATGTTTCCAAAGCCCAATAAGTAAGTTACAATATCGGCTCGATTTTACTAGTTTTACAGAAAAGTTGAATTTACAGAAACCTACACAACATCTGTGGTCTTCTATATTGGGAAATACTGGAAAGTTCGTAACAGCTGTGTTTCAAATTGGGTTGCTGAAAATTGACGAACTGACCAAAAATAAAAGGTGCTATAGAAATATGAACAGATTTATAACGACTACGTTTTTCCTTGAATAATTCTAAATTCCATGAAAACATAGCATAATAAAAGGTACCTAATACTTAAAAGTCCGTTTAATTAATTTTTTTCTATAGGTATCTAAAAATACCAACCAAATTACATTAAAAAAATAACACTGATTCTTTTACTTGAAACAAACAAGGTTAGAAATAGAAATACTTGTACAATACAATTTATTCCGCCTTCCAACCGACTCACATATTATTCTAAAAGCTTTTTCACTCGACAGGATGACAAACCCGTCTCGTAAACGGGCTCACAAACAGTTTTCCTAAGGGAACACAAGCAGGGGAGGTACAAAAACAAACGCTTACCTATATAGGTAGGTACTTATGCGATTGTACGTAGAGAAAATAAATAGCTTTGTAGTATCGTATTTTTTACTCCCTTGGAGAGAAGTGAAAATGCGTACATACATACATACATAAAATCACGCCTTTATCCCTAATGGGGTAGGCAGAGCGAAAACGACCGAAAGGTCATTCCGCCACGTCTGACAAGTTTTGAGGGTTATTTCAGATGGTCATGTGTATTGCTATAGTGACAGGTTGTCAGCCCATCGCCTAAATTGCAATACATTAAAACCCTCGAATCCCTTAGCTGGTTTTTACAGCATGCCCGGGAGGAGAAGCAGCTGGCACATTCTATGTTTTTCTATCACTCCCAGTCCAGCATGGAAGACAGAAATGCGTACGGGTTGTGAAATTAGTTTTTTTTATATTGTTGTTCGTAGCATGAAGCGTATATTACCAAGTTTCATGCCTGAAACTGACCACTCCTTTGTTCCCCGCTTATCATGTGCTGGCCTTTGCAGATGACATAACGCTGCCCCGTTCTACGATTCACTTATTTGTTTAGCTCATAGGCAGATTATTTTTATTTTATTGGTAAGTGAAAAGGGAGAAGATTATCATAATAACTAATACCCCATTCTATAAATGCTCTTGTACTGTTGAATGTTTCTGAAATACAATACTTAATATAATCATTTAATTGAAACACGACTTTTTATAGACTTTCATCCTTCCACTTGCTACACTTTATCTACCTACCTACATTATCACTATAACATATTTTCATTCATGCTGGTTAGATTGCTTTGCTCTTGTGAGCTTAGCTAGTTGGAACGGAACGGAATCCAACTCTCTAGGAGCATGCTCTGGAGCCGTATTTTTGAACCGCTCGAATTGAACTCGCATGCGAAAGAGCAACTTTCGCATGGCAATTTGTATGGAAATCGTATGCGAAAGTTACTCTTTCGTATGCGCATTGGAGTTCGAGCGGTTCAAAAATACGGCTCCTAGACTGCAGTCCTTGGGCATGATCTCTTAGTTTATGGTAATTTTGACCTAATCTTTTTCCAGAAAATCCTCGTTTTGAATATAAAACACCTACCTACACACATATAAGATTATGTACTATATTTAAGTACTTGTCTTCTAAAAGCCTACTTCCATTAGACAGCTTCCGTAGACCACTAAGCTAAGCTGACAGGTCTATTAGGAAAACCTGGGGCAAGTGATTAGAAAATCTGTCGATAAAGACTACGGGGGTTACATCTAGAAGTGTTTCCAAGCTATCGATAGTATCGATATTCGATATGTTGCGACCTGATAAACATTCTTAAAAAGCGATTAGTCTCGACTACTAATCATTTTTGAATGATTATTATTATTTCATTAATTAATGTAACACAACGTATAGCAATTTTTAGTGGGATGGTTTTCCTGTAGTAACCGATTGTCAGCCCATCGTCTAAATTA
Source organism: Scrobipalpa atriplicella (assembly GCA_029255725.1). NCBI lineage: Eukaryota > Metazoa > Arthropoda > Insecta > Lepidoptera > Gelechiidae > Scrobipalpa > Scrobipalpa atriplicella. The sequence continues at coordinate 39,469 of JARACY010001974.1, forward strand.
CATAATACCGAAACCTTCGGCACTCTCGATCTCGGCTTTTATAGTAGCTAAACTTGGAAAAAAAACCTACTTATGTTCTGGAAGAAAAACATTGAGTACATGTAAACTTTTTTATCGAAGTCCAGCACGTAAAGAACCATTACTGAAATATGAGAAACAGTTATCGATACAATCTGCATCAGTCGTTTCCCAACACTATTGTCTAGCCAGTCCAACCACGATATGGCCTGTGAGGCAGGTGGTGGAATAAATTGGATGCAAACAGGATGTTTTGAATGTCGGTCATGCGTTCATATTTCCTGATCAGGCGGAAGTCAACGGCAGGAATTCTTTCGTGGTTATAAAAATCTCAGATAAAAATATTTATACAGGTATATAAGCGTTATGTGTGACAAAGATCGCTCACAACATGATATCGTATGTCAATCTAATGATGTCTCTCATTATCAATACAATATGTGACATCTGCGACATGTATCTTGTAACAAATATTTTATTTATTTAATAAGATGTGAACTTACAAATACAACGTGTCAAACTTATAGGAATCGTTATCAGAAGCAATGAAAATTACATCAAAACTTTTTAAAACATAATAGCTAGAAGAACACAGACATCAGTTCGAAAAGATTGAACTAGATTTCAAATTCGAAAACATGAACCTTTCTAATACCAAACTCGCCTGAAGCATCACAAATACGAGTACGCTCGGGTTCAACCCTGAATAAAAGCACTGTAAAATTTGGACACCAGAAACTATTTTGATTGTATGAATGCCTGATAGCCCGTGTGGTGCCGGGTTAGAATAGCATCACCCCATCACTTCCTGCGGGTGTCGTAAAAGGCGATTAAAGGATAAATCCAGGGAATGGGTAGCAGCGTTCCCTGTGAATGGTAAACTTCTACTGCGCTCACCAACCCGCCTGCCAAGCGTGTTGAGTATGGCATATACCCCCAATTTTGGGAAAGCCTATGTCCAGCAGTGGACTGTTGTGGCTGATGATGATAAATGCCTGATAGATTAGTTCATAGTACCTACCCTTCGTTTTATAGGTCATACGTCCCCCGACTGTTCACAGGACATTGAACTGCTGACTGTTGATTAATTAGAAAACACTTGACCTCTTTTATAATGTGTTAAGTAATAAATATAACAAATGAAGCAGAGAAGGCGCATTCTAAAGACCATAAGTGAGGTCGTGAAAACCAAAGGGATAAAACTATGTTCCAACATAATATTAGCCTTTCGTTTTATAGGTCATACGACCCCCTGACATCAGAGTCCCGGCGACTGCACCGGCTTAACGACTGTTCATGGAGAATTGAATTACTTGCTGAATGTTGGGACACACTGACCAGAAGACACTTTGACCTCGCATGCATGTAGGAAAATAAGGCTATGAAACAACGGAAAAATGTATAATAACAATGGCAATAATAAAGAAGGAAAACCAACATATGCATGAATATGCTAACATGTCGATTATATCTACAATTTTGAAGGTTATTTTATTTAAACTATATCATTGCTGATTATAAAAACCTTAACGTTGGCCCACATTTTAGTTTCCGTTCTGCACGTATCCAAAAAATAACTTTGGATTTTATAAAATTACGTTAAAAATATCTTATAAACCACCTAAACAACCTAAAAACCGTCTCAGATTGGGCGCTTTTCCACTAGACGGCACGTCAACGGCAACGGCGACAGCACGGTACCATCGATAATATCGTAGGTGAGATAATGTATGAAAATCAATGAAATTATATGACACGCTTTTCCACTTGCCGGCACGGCACCGACACGGCATGTCATCGATTCCCATAGATATTGTCACGTGATCGTCGCCGTGCCGTCGCCGTTGCCGTTGACGTGCCGTCTAGTGGAAAAGCGCCCATTCTCACCCTATTCAGCTCATTGATGCTACGTCTATGAGTTTTAGTCTCTGGCTAAGACATAATATGAGCGTATCTGTGGGTATGTGACTCCGGTATTCACCCAGTTGTAGAAGTTTAGCAATAAAACATGTGCTGCCAAGTAAAGTCAGGGAAAATAGAATAAATAGAAGGCGTGTGTTGTGTACGAAGTAATACCACCATAATTTACTTTGTTCTTTAATTTCACAAATAAATTCTTCTAAGAAATAAAAAAAATATATAAATGTTATACGATGTAATAACTTTTATAATGTTTTAGGTATAAGATAGCGTTGTTTTCCAGCAATATTCAGTTTCCTACTAATTGTCAGTAGCAAATAGGAAACAAGATATTGTTCGTGTTGTATTACGATATTGGAGCGCTTCAATAATTTAATGGGAGGCGAATTTTTCAAGGCAAGGGTAAAGAAATATTTCTTCAATTTTTTACAAGAACAACGCTTAACTTACATAAATAAATTAGACTTATTTATTTAGCGTATGGCAAAAATATTACACTGTGTTAACTAGCAATATTGTACATAACTTAAATCTTAAATTTAACTCTACGGAGATAGTCTACAGCATCGCTCGTGAGGTCTTCTTTAACGATTTGAAGCTAGAATTTTTTCAATTAGGTATTTTTCTATGACAAGGCCGAACAGGAAACAATAATACATAGAATGTCCCAGCTGCTTCTCTCCCTTGGTAAACTGTTAAAGAGAAGCCAGGAGAATGACCGACTTGGCACAAATATAGTTTGGATCCTGGAATAGGACATGTGCTACTTTTTAACGTGGTAAAATACTTCATTCCCAAAGGAAAACTCATTTAGCCGCGGGTGAAATCGTTGATGAAAAGCTAGTTCATAATATCAAAGTGCCACCCTCTGAAAAAATAGAATCCACTACCTCCTAATAGAGAGCCCAAGGTGTACACCACTAAACCAAAGAGGCAGGAAACATACATGCATGCACTTAGCTACCATAACCTTTTTAACATGTTTGTAATATTCTACATAGACGTAATTATTGTACGACATTAACAAGGCTGATGATGACTAAACTAAACTACATACATAAAGTCACGCCTTTATCCTTTACGGGGTAGGCAGAGCGTAAAACGAATCGTAAAATGGGCCTTTGCCAAAATTGAGGGCAATTATTTTAGATTGTATCATGCATCGCTGTAGTGACAGGTTGTCAGCTCATACGATACCTACGTTGTAACCCTCGAATTTCTTGTCTTCTACAGCATGCTCGGGAGGAAAGGCAGCTGGAACATTCTATGTTTTTCTATCGCTCCCATTCCATCATGGAAAAATCTATGTGCATATGTATGAAACAAAAGTTTATGTGCAATGTGTGCATAACCTATTATCATAGAAGTGTTTTCTTGTTTGACAGATTTTAACTAGCCTTATATTAAACTTCAAAGTCTTAGATAAAAAATATATCAATTTTATTGTACTGACAAATCGGTAGGGCAGCAATTTTCATAAATGACGATCATAAAGTGACGAGTCGAAAATTACGCTTTTTAAGTATTCGAGTCCATCTTTTACCCCAAAATAGAACGGCAGATTTTATTTTTTGGTAAAAATGTACGCAAAATTTGAGATATTAACCTACTTATTTTATACAATCAGGCAGTATTTTTTTGCCAACCTTGTAAATTCTTTTGCGATTAGATTACGAATTATAAATGACAATAATTCTTCTTCGTTACTCAGACCCATTATATTTATCCAGCACATTTTCGCTTTCGACAATTTACCAGCACATTTTTATCCCAAATATCTTTAGCTATTAATAAAGTTACATGAGATTATTTCGTGTGACATGTTTAGTTTATCCGTTGATCCCAGCTATTTATTGTAATAATACAGAGTGGCTCGTTTTTATTGAAACATTTTTTTTTCTACTTACATACATAAAGTCTAGGGAAAGGCATTTCCTTTTTTGGGGGATTATACTAAGTCGATAAGTTTGTAGACATAATTCTTTTGGGGTGGGATGGGATCTAGCTCCTAGTGGTCCACCCCGGGCAACGGCAACACAGGCTTGCCTGTGAATAAGTCCGGCTGAATGATCCCAACAAAGCGGTAGTAAGGCTCCGCAAGGAGCCGCCTGGCTCGCGACCACCCTCTCACCGGAGTCCGGCGCCAAACAGCTTGCTGTGTTCCGTCGGTGCGTGAGACTACCAGTGCCTTAACAGGCGTCTTCTAGGTTAGCTCGCTCCATCGTCGACTCTGTCACGGCTGACATCTAACCTTTGTATAGTGCGACCGCCACTGTTCAGGAGGCCATAATAGGTACGAAAATGTGGCTAGGTTACACTGACAGCGATTGTAGCAATGACAGCCATATGATAGTAGCGACGTGACAGATGCACAGATTTTTCAGTATATCTGTAGGTACACCCACACATTTAATTTTATTATACCTGTCATCCCACCGGCTACCAGTCTTGATGTGACACTAAAAGGTATTTTAAGACGCCAGCTTTAGCGTCCATTGGCGCGCTCAGCCCACAGCCTATAAAATATTGATTGAAAATTGTGACATAAATCTCGACCTTCTACCTCTATATGTATACGAGGTCTTAAAAGAAACTAATTCTCTTTCAATTTAAGCCGTATTTTTTAATGGGCAATGGGTTGGATAGAGCATACGCAATGGTTTAATAAAGCCCGTTGCCTCATGTAACAAAATTTGAGGGTTAGATAAAATAAAATAAAATATTACGGCTACTTTCCTGGCTTTTACAGTATCCGTAGAAAGAAAACTAGCTGACCGATTCTATGTTTTTTATCGCCTCAGTTTACATAAAGTTTTTATCGACCACTGAGCTATTTGTTTGGAGAATACATCTGTCACATTGATCATACTAGTTATCAGACTCTGTTTTTAATTTTTAAAAAATGAGGAAAAAAAATATAAACATTCTGCAATAAAAATGCAGCATAATTATCTAATTGTAATAAACATGCTGCACTGTGTATTAATATATTATGAATGGAACAAGTTTTCTTAAGTAATTACCGAAATATAAACGCTTTAAAATTAAATACAGACGAAATATTTTACAGACGCCATACTAAATTCCCGCGCACTTTTGGGTACATGCCATTTATGTTTGTAATCTGTTCCATTTAAATAGTAGTTCAGTGTTATCGACACCCTGTATATGACATAAGTGACAGCGGAGAAAATTGCCGTCACTCACATCATCAATTATAGATGACAAACTCTGACCTCATATTGTGTCACTTGGACATTACCTTATTAAAGTTGTTTGATGGTTGTTTATATGATATATGACGGGTATAATATACATTAGGGCAATTTTGGACACAGTGCACAAATTAAAAGGGGTTGCTTCGACAGTAAAACTGAACAACTTTAACGAAGAAGTTCTTCTGATATCTAGAAAAATTAAATAAAATACTGGTAATTGGACCTTCCGGGAAATGGACATTCAAATAAATTTACGTTCGAGGAAATGGACGTTCAGGGAAATTGACTTTCCGGGAAATGGACTAAATACCCTTAGTGGACATTCCGGTAAATTGACCTTCCGTGCCTGAGCGCTCCATACAAATTGACCGGAAAGTATTTGATTTTAAAGCGTTTATATTTCGGTAATTACTTAAGAAAACTTGTTCCATTCATAATATATTAATACACAGTGCAGCATGTTTATTACAATTAGATAATTATGCTGCATTTTTATTGCAGAATGTTTATATTTTTTTTCCTCATTTTTTAAAAATTAAAAACAGAGTCTGATAACTAGTATGATCAATGTGACAGATGTATTCTCCAAACAAATAGCTCAGTGGTCGATAAAAACTTTATGTAAACTGAGGCGATAAAAAACATAGAATCGGTCAGCTAGTTTTCTTTCTACGGATACTGTAAAAGCCAGGAAAGTAGCCGTAATATTTTATTTTATTTTATCTAACCCTCAAATTTTGTTACATGAGGCAACGGGCTTTATTAAACCATTGCGTATGCTCTATCCAACCCATTGCCCATTAAAAAATACGGCTTAAATTGAAAGAGAATTAGTTTCTTTTAAGACCTCGTATACATATAGAGGTAGAAGGTCGAGATTTATGTCACAATTTTCAATCAATATTTTATAGGCTGTGGGCTGAGCGCGCCAATGGACGCTAAAGCTGGCGTCTTAAAATACCTTTTAGTGTCACATCAAGACTGGTAGCCGGTGGGATGACAGGTATAATAAAATTAAATGTGTGGGTGTACCTACAGATATACTGAAAAATCTGTGCATCTGTCACGTCGCTACTATCATATGGCTGTCATTGCTACAATCGCTGTCAGTGTAACCTAGCCACATTTTCGTACCTATTATGGCCTCCTGAACAGTGGCGGTCGCACTATACAAAGGTTAGATGTCAGCCGTGACAGAGTCGACGATGGAGCGAGCTAACCTAGAAGACGCCTGTTAAGGCACTGGTAGTCTCACGCACCGACGGAACACAGCAAGCTGTTTGGCGCCGGACTCCGGTGAGAGGGTGGTCGCGAGCCAGGCGGCTCCTTGCGGAGCCTTACTACCGCTTTGTTGGGATCATTCAGCCGGACTTATTCACAGGCAAGCCTGTGTTGCCGTTGCCCGGGGTGGACCACTAGGAGCTAGATCCCATCCCACCCCAAAAGAATTATGTCTACAAACTTATCGACTTAGTATAATCCCCCAAAAAAGGAAATGCCTTTCCCTAGACTTTATGTATGTAAGTAGAAAAAAAAATGTTTCAATAAAAACGAGCCACTCTGTATTATTACAATAAATAGCTGGGATCAACGGATAAACTAAACATGTCACACGAAATAATCTCATGTAACTTTATTAATAGCTAAAGATATTTGGGATAAAAATGTGCTGGTAAATTGTCGAAAGCGAAAATGTGCTGGATAAATATAATGGGTCTGAGTAACGAAGAAGAATTATTGTCATTTATAATTCGTAATCTAATCGCAAAAGAATTTACAAGGTTGGCAAAAAAATACTGCCTGATTGTATAAAATAAGTAGGTTAATATCTCAAATTTTGCGTACATTTTTACCAAAAAATAAAATCTGCCGTTCTATTTTGGGGTAAAAGATGGACTCGAATACTTAAAAAGCGTAATTTTCGACTCGTCACTTTATGATCGTCATTTATGAAAATTGCTGCCCTACCGATTTGTCAGTACAATAAAATTGATATATTTTTTATCTAAGACTTTGAAGTTTAATATAAGGCTAGTTAAAATCTGTCAAACAAGAAAACACTTCTATGATAATAGGTTATGCACACATTGCACATAAACTTTTGTTTCATACATATGCACATAGATTTTTCCATGATGGAATGGGAGCGATAGAAAAACATAGAATGTTCCAGCTGCCTTTCCTCCCGAGCATGCTGTAGAAGACAAGAAATTCGAGGGTTACAACGTAGGTATCGTATGAGCTGACAACCTGTCACTACAGCGATGCATGATACAATCTAAAATAATTGCCCTCAATTTTGGCAAAGGCCCATTTTACGATTCGTTTTACGCTCTGCCTACCCCGTAAAGGATAAAGGCGTGACTTTATGTATGTAGTTTAGTTTAGTCATCATCAGCCTTGTTAATGTCGTACAATAATTACGTCTATGTAGAATATTACAAACATGTTAAAAAGGTTATGGTAGCTAAGTGCATGCATGTATGTTTCCTGCCTCTTTGGTTTAGTGGTGTACACCTTGGGCTCTCTATTAGGAGGTAGTGGATTCTATTTTTTCAGAGGGTGGCACTTTGATATTATGAACTAGCTTTTCATCAACGATTTCACCCGCGGCTAAATGAGTTTTCCTTGGGAATGAAGTATTTTACCACGTTAAAAAGTAGCACATGTCCTATTCCAGGATCCAAACTATATTTGTGCCAAGTCGGTCATTCTCCTGGCTTCTCTTTAACAGTTTACCAAGGGAGAGAAGCAGCTGGGACATTCTATGTATTATTGTTTCCTGTTCGGCCTTGTCATAGAAAAATACCTAATTGAAAAAATTCTAGCTTCAAATCGTTAAAGAAGACCTCACGAGCGATGCTGTAGACTATCTCCGTAGAGTTAAATTTAAGATTTAAGTTATGTACAATATTGCTAGTTAACACAGTGTAATATTTTTGTCATACGCTAAATAAATAAGTCTAATTTATTTATGTAAGTTAAGCGTTGTTCTTGTAAAAAATTGAAGAAATATTTCTTTACCCTTGCCTTGAAAAATTCGCCTCCCATTAAATTATTGAAGCGCTCCAATATCGTAATACAACACGAACAATATCTTGTTTCCTATTTGCTACTGACAATTAGTAGGAAACTGAATATTGCTGGAAAACAACGCTATCTTATACCTAAAACATTATAAAAGTTATTACATCGTATAACATTTATATATTTTTTTTATTTCTTAGAAGAATTTATTTGTGAAATTAAAGAACAAAGTAAATTATGGTGGTATTACTTCGTACACAACACACGCCTTCTATTTATTCTATTTTCCCTGACTTTACTTGGCAGCACATGTTTTATTGCTAAACTTCTACAACTGGGTGAATACCGGAGTCACATACCCACAGATACGCTCATATTATGTCTTAGCCAGAGACTAAAACTCATAGACGTAGCATCAATGAGCTGAATAGGGTGAGAATGGGCGCTTTTCCACTAGACGGCACGTCAACGGCAACGGCGACGGCACGGCGACGATCACGTGACAATATCTATGGGAATCGATGACATGCCGTGTCGGTGCCGTGCCGGCAAGTGGAAAAGCGTGTCATATAATTTCATTGATTTTCATACATTATCTCACCTACGATATTATCGATGGTACCGTGCTGTCGCCGTTGCCGTTGACGTGCCGTCTAGTGGAAAAGCGCCCAATCTGAGACGGTTTTTAGGTTGTTTAGGTGGTTTATAAGATATTTTTAACGTAATTTTATAAAATCCAAAGTTATTTTTTGGATACGTGCAGAACGGAAACTAAAATGTGGGCCAACGTTAAGGTTTTTATAATCAGCAATGATATAGTTTAAATAAAATAACCTTCAAAATTGTAGATATAATCGACATGTTAGCATATTCATGCATATGTTGGTTTTCCTTCTTTATTATTGCCATTGTTATTATACATTTTTCCGTTGTTTCATAGCCTTATTTTCCTACATGCATGCGAGGTCAAAGTGTCTTCTGGTCAGTGTGTCCCAACATTCAGCAAGTAATTCAATTCTCCATGAACAGTCGTTAAGCCGGTGCAGTCGCCGGGACTCTGATGTCAGGGGGTCGTATGACCTATAAAACGAAAGGCTAATATTATGTTGGAACATAGTTTTATCCCTTTGGTTTTCACGACCTCACTTATGGTCTTTAGAATGCGCCTTCTCTGCTTCATTTGTTATATTTATTACTTAACACATTATAAAAGAGGTCAAGTGTTTTCTAATTAATCAACAGTCAGCAGTTCAATGTCCTGTGAACAGTCGGGGGACGTATGACCTATAAAACGAAGGGTAGGTACTATGAACTAATCTATCAGGCATTTATCATC